>PVIW01009465.1:21633-51844 GCA_004026585.1 Noctilio leporinus
AAAAAAAAAAAAAAAAAAAAACCACCTAACCACAAAGCTGCAAGAACTAGAGGAGCAACAACAAACAAAGCCTAGAGCAATTAGAAGGAAGGAAATCATCAAGATCAGAGCAGAAATAAATAACTCAGAGATTCAAACTACAATTCGAAGAATCAACAGGTCCAGAAGCTGGTTCTTTGAAAAAATAAACAAAATGACAAGCCCTTTTTCAGACTCATCAAGAAAAAGAGAGAGAGGACCCAAATAAACAGAATCAGAACTGAAAGAGGGGAAATCACAACTGATACCTCAGAAATAAAAAAAAGATTGTAAGAAATTACTACAAACAACTGTATGAGAAAAAAATATGACAACCTGGATGAAATGAACACTTTTCTGGAAATGTATAACCTACCAAAACTGAACCCAGAAGAAGCAGAAAGCCTCAATAGGCCAATAACAACTAGTGAAATTCAAGAAGTAATCCAAAATCTCCCAAAGCACAAAAGCCCTGGACCAGATGGCTACACAGATGAATTTTACCAAACATTTTAAGAAGAACTAACTCCTATCCTCCTCAAACTATACCAAAAATTTCAGGAGGAGGGAAGACTCCCAAACTCTTTCTATGAGGCCAATATTATTCTAATCCCAAAACCAGGGCAAGATACAACTAAGAAAGAAAGCTAAAGGCCAATATCTCTGATGAACATAAATGCTAAAATTCTCAACAAAATATTGGCCAATTGGAATCAGCAGTATATTACAAAGATCATATACCATGATCAAGTGGGCATCATCCCAGGGATGTAAGGATGGTACAATATTCGTAAATCAATCAATGTAATACACCACATCAACAAATTGAAAGATAAAAACCATATGACCAAATCAATAGATGCTGAAAAAGCATTTGATAAAGTGCAGCAACCATTTATGATAAAAAACCCTCAGCAAAATGGGAATAGAGTGAGCATACCTCAAGATCGTAAAGGCCATCTATGAGAAACCTGAAGCCAACATCATACCTAATGGACAAAAACTGAAAGCTTTCCCCTCAAGATCAGGAATGAGACAAGGCTGTCCACCTTCTCCACTTCTATTCAACATTGTCTTGGAAGTTCTAGATATAGCCATCAGAGAAGAAAAAGGAATCAAAGGTATCCAAATTGGAAAGGAGGAAGTCAAACTGTCATTATTTGCAGATGATATGATAGTGTACATACAAAACCCGATTGGCTCCACCAAAAACTTACTCAACCTAATGAGCAAATTTAGCAAAATAGTTGGGTATAAAGCCAATATCCAGAAATCAAAAGCATTTTTGTATACCAAAAATAAAACAACAAAATAGAAGTGAAAAAACAAATCCCATTTACCATAGCAACTAGAAAAATAAAGTACCTAGGAATCACCTTAACTAAGGATGTAAAAGACCTGTACTCAGAAAACTACAGAACAATGAAGAAATAAATCAAGGAAGACACAAATAAATGGAAGCCTATACCATGTTCATGGATGGGAAGAATTAACATCATTAAAATGTCCATACTATCCAAAGCAATCTACATATTCAATGCAATCCCAATTAAAATAGCAATGTCAGAAAAAACACTTCAAAAATTTTATGAAGCCAAAAACGCCCACAAATAGCCACCACAATCTTGAGAAAGAAGAACAAGGTAGGAGGAATCACAATACCGGACTTCAAACTATACTACAAGGCTACTGTCATCAAAACTATCTGGTACTGGCATAAAAATAGACATATAGATCAATGGAACAGAATAGAGAACCCAGAAATTAACCCAGGACTCTATGGTCAACTAATATTTGACAAAGGGGGAAGGAACATCCAATGGAGTAAAAACAGTCTCTTCAACAAATGGTGTTGGGAGAACTGGACAGCAACATGCAAAAAGATAAAACCAGACCACCAACTTACACCATACACCTAAATAAACTCAAGATGGATAAAGGGTTTAAATATAAGCAGTGCCACCATAAAGGCCCTGGAGAAAAATATAGGCAGTAAACTTTTGGCTATCCTACGCAAAAATATGTTTATGGATACTTCACCAAGGACAAAGGAAATAAAAGAATGAATGAACAAATGGGACTATATCAAATTGAAAAGTTTCTGTTCAGCTAACGAAAATATCAGCAAAATTCAAAGGGAACCAACTGTATGGAAAAACATAATTACCAAAGATACCTCAGACAAGGGTCTGATCTCCAAAATAGATAAAGAACTAATGCGACTCAACACCAGGGAGACAGACAGCCCAATTAAAAAATGGGCAAGGGACCCGAACAGACAACTCACTGAGGAAGATACACAAAGGGCCCAGAGGCATATGAAAGAATGCTCAACATCACTAGTCATCAGAGAGATGCAAATTAAAACTGCATTAAGATACCACCTCACACCTGTCAGAATGGCAATCATCAGCAAATCAACAAACAACAAGTGTTGGCGAGGATGCGGGGCAAAGGGAACCCTCATACACTGTTGGTGGGAATGTAAGCTGGTGCAGCCACTGTGGAAAACAATATGGGGTTTCCTTAAAAAACTAAGAATGGAACTGCCTTTTGATCCAGCAATTCCACTACTTGGACTATACCCAAAGATTCATGAAACACCAAATCATAAGAACCTATGTACACCTATGTTCATAGCAGCACTATTTACAATAGCCAAGTGCTAGAAACAGCCTATGTGCCCATCAGTGGATAATTGGATCAAAAATCTTTGCTACGTTTACACAAAGGAATTCTATATAGCAGAAAGAAAGAAGGAACTTGTACCCTTTGCAACAACATGAATGGAACTGGAGAGTATTATACTTAGTGAAATAAGCCAATCATTGAAGGACAAATATCATATGATCTCACCCATTACGGGATAATAATGAGCAAAACTAACAGCAAGCAAACTGAACCAAATATTTGAATACAAGGAATAGGCCTTCAGTGGTCAGGGGAAAAGGGGTTGGGGGGAGGGGGGAGGCAGAGGCAAGAAAGGGGAGCAGCTTAGACAAGAACCTAGTATAAAGGAACCATGGACATGGACAACAGGTGGCATTGACTTTGGGGGGAATGGGTGGGTGGGGAGGGGGACAGAGGGGAGCAAAAAGGGGATGGATGTAATACAACAACAATAAAATTAAAAAAAATATTATTGGATAAGTGGAGATTATCAGTTTCTACAGAACTTTCCTCTTTCTTAAGGAATCTCTATGTTATGGCATAGGCCTAACTAGGAAATAATAGTGTTTCCTTTTTCAAGTGTTACAAATGTGAGAAACTGAACCTTATATTGATTTCAATAAGAAATCAAGATTATTATATCATGCTACACCAGATTTCTTTATGCGCATTGAGAATCTTCATACAATTCAAAGAAACACTTACTTTGTTTATTAACTGTTTCTGCTTTCTTACACACTAGATACTCCCGTGTTTCTTATAGCACTTTCTGGTGCATATGTGAACTGTAGCAGGACTAGCACAGTTCTAATTTAAAACATCACCGGAGAAATGGAAATCGTCAGCTTCTGTAGAACTTTGCTGTTTCTTCAGGAATCTCTATGTTATGGCATAGGCCTACAAAGGAAATACAAGGTTTCCTTGTTTCAATTGTTACAAATAGGAGAAACTGAACCTTACATTGATTTTAATGAGAAATTCAAGCTAAGTCTATCATTCTCTACCAGATTTCATTATTTATATTGAGAATATTCATACATTGGAAAGAAACACTTTTTTTTTTTATTAGCTTAGTTTCTGCTTCTCAATACCCTAGATACTCCAGTGTTTCTAATAGCACTTTTTGAAGCATATGAGCTATAGTAGAACTAGCACAGTTCTAACTTGAAGAATCACTGGAGAAATGGAAATGGTATATTTCTATAGATAATGGTTGTATCTTGAGGAATATCTATGTTATTGTATAGGCCTACCTAGGAAATACAAGTTTTCCTTGTTTCAAGTGTCACAAATATGAGAAAATGAACCTTACGTTGATTTTAATGACAAATTCATCCTAAGTCAATCATTCTACACAAGGTTTCTATTTTTGTATTGGGAATCTTCATGCATTTAAAATAAACACTTTGTTTATTAGCTCTGTTTCTGCTTCCTTATCCACTAGATACTCCAGTGTTTCTTATAGCACTTTCTGGTGCATATGTGAGCTATAGCTGAACTAACACAGTTTTAACTTGAACAATCACTGGATAATTGGAAATGGCAAATTTCTATAGAACTTTGCTGTTTCTTCAATAATCTCTATGTTATTGCATAGGCCAATCTAGGAAAAAAAAGCTTTTTCTTGTTTCAATAGAACTTTGCTGTTTCTTCAATAATCTCTATGTTATTGCATAGGCCAACCTAGGAAAAACAGCTTTTTCTTGTTTCAAGTATCACAAATATGAGCAACTGAACCTTACATTGATTTCAATAACACATTCAAGCTAATTCTATCATTCTACACTAGATTTCATTATTTGCATTGAGAATCTTCATATAATTCAAAGAAACTCTTACTTTCTTTAGCATACTGGTTTTCATTACTATACTTCAGAAATCCTGAAATACTGTGTTTCTCTTATTATGAATGAAGTTGATTAATGAAGCACACATGTTACAATGAAGTGCAAGAAAAACCAAAGATTATTTTTCAACATTCATTTTTCTTCCTTTAACAATATGAATTCTTGTATTACATTATAACCTGCAAGTATATCTTCTGAGAAACATTGGAACATCTAAGTTTAAGAATAAGCAAGATATTCCTAAAATGGAAATAAATATTTTCTATTATATCTATGTACAAATATTGATAATGTGTAATTCAATGGTGTAGAATGTGTGAGTCAATATGCAATGCACATTAGAATCTTTCCAGCATTCTTGTTTTAATTACTGCTCTTCAGAAATACTGAAACACTGTATTTCCCTTACTATTAATGCAATTCAGTACAGAAGATCACAAGATACAATAAAATGCAAACCAATCCAAAGATTATTCCTTCTCAATTCATTTCTCATCCTTCAACAATGTCAATTATGGTGTTACATTAGAACATTCAAGTATATATTCTGAGAAACATTGGAACATCTAAGTTTCACAACAGCCCAGATATCCCTAAAATGCAAACAAGCCCTTTTTGTTACATCAATGTAAAAATTCTGATATAGTGTAAAACAATGGTGTAGAATGTGTGAATCAATGTGGAATTCATTTTAGAATCTTTGCAGCATACTGGTTTTCATTACTGCACTTCAGAAATTCTGGAGCACTGTGTTTCCCTTATAATGAAAGCAGTTGAGTAAGAGAAAACACAAGATACAATGAAGTGCAAAGGAAAGCAAAGATTGTCCTTTCTCCATTCATTTCTCTTCCTAGAAAAATGTGAATTCTAGTGTGACATTAGAACATCCAAGTATATCTCCTGAGAAACACTGGAACATCTATTTTTCACAATAGCTGAGATATCCCTAAAATTGAAAGAAGCTCTTTCTGTTATATCTATGTACAGATTCTGAAAATTTGTAAAATAATGGTTTACAAACTGTGAATCAATGTGGAATTCACATTAGAATCTTTCCAGCTTACTGGTTTTCATTACTGTCTTTCAGAAATCCTGAAACACTATGTTCCTGTATTATGAAAGCAGTTCAGTATGGAAGAGCACAAGATACAATGAAGTGCAAGGCAAACCAAGATTGTCCTTTCTCCATTCATTTCTCACACTACAACAATGTGAATTCTGGTGTTACATTAGAACATTCAAGTATATCTTTTGAGAAACATTGGAGTATCTACATTTCACAGTAAGCAAGATATCTTTAAAATGGCAATCAGCCAGTTCTGTTGTATCTATGTACAAATCCTGATAATGTGTAAAACAATGGTGTAGAATGTGTGAATCGATGTGGAATTGACATTAGAATCACTCCAGCATACTGGTTTTCATTACTGTACTTCAGAAATCCTGAAATACTGTTTCCCTTATTATGAATGCAGTTTAGTAAGGAAGAACACAAGACACAATGAAGTGCAAAGAAAACCAAAGATTATTCTTTATCCATTCTTTTTTCTTGGTAGAACAATGGGCATTATGTTGTTACATTAGAACATCCAAGTATATCTTCTGAGAAACATTAGAACATCTATGTTTCACAATAGCCCAGGTATCTCTAAAATGGGAACAAACCATTTCAGTTATATCTACGTACAAATTCTGATAATGTGTAAAACAATGGTGTAGAATGTGTGAATCAATGTGGAATTCACATTAGAATCTTTCCAGCAAGTGGTTTTCATCACTGCACTTCAGAAATCCTGAAACACTGTGTTTCCCTTTTCATGAATGCAGTTGAGTATGCATGAACACAAGATACAATGAAGTGCAAAGAAAACCAAAGATGGTCCTTTAACCCTTCATTTCTCTTCCTAGAACAATGTGAGTTCTGGTGTGACATTAGAACATCCAAGTATATTTTCTGAGAAAAACCGGAACATCTAAGTTTCACAATAGCCCAGATATCCCTAAAATGGAAACAAGTCCTTTCTGTTATATACATGTACAAATTCTGATAAGTTGTAAAACAATGTTGTAGAATGTGTAAATCAATGTGGAATTCACATTAGAATCTTTGCAGTATACTGGTTTTCATTACTGCACTTCAGAAATCCTTTGACACTGTGTTTCCTTTACTATGAATGCAGTTAGTAAGGAAGAACACAAGATACAATGAAGTGCACAGAAAACCAAAGAGTATCCTTTATCTATTCATTTCTCTTCCTAGAACAATGTGAATTCTGGTGTTACATTAGAACATCCAACTATATCTTGTGAGAAACACTGGATCATGTAAGTTTCAAAATAACCCAGATATCCCTAAAATGGAAACAAGACCTTTCTGTTACATCTATGTATAAATTCTTAAAATGTGTAAAACAATGGTGTATAATGTGCGAATCAATGGGAAATTCACATTAGAATCTTTCCAGCATACTGGTTTTCATTACTGCACTTCAGAAATCCTGAAACACTGTGTTTCCTTTATTATGAATGCAGTTGAGTAAGGAAGAAGACAATATACAATGAAGTGCAAAGAAAACCAAAGATGGTTCTTTCTCCATTCATTTCTCTTCCTAAAACAATGTGAATTCTGGTGTGACATTAGAACATCCAAGTATATCTTCTGAGAAACACTGGAACATCTATGCTTCATTGTAGCCAATATATCCCTATAAACTGATTGCTTCCCCCAGTGCTCCCATCATCACAGCACAATAAATGTTTTCAGAAATTCCGTGTTGTGCGAAAATATCTTATGTTACTTTTTCCCATGATTTTAAGTTCCCCCCAAAACTGCTAATGTGAACAGTTCTTCTATGAAGAATTTTGGTATAAGTTTAGTATCTAAAAGTCACATCTGGTTGTTGTAATCAGGAATTTCAGAAATCCCGCTTCGTAGGAAAAGACCTCATGATGAGATCTGGTTTCAGGATTCTGAGGACCTCCTCATTGTTGCCAAGTGAAATGGTGCTCTAGGAGTCCCTTTGGAATGATTGCTTTCCCCAGTGCTCCCATGATCAGAGCACAATATAGATATTCAGAAATCCCACGTTGTGTGAAAAGATCTTATGTTTCTTTTTCTTAAGGTTTTGAGTTTTCCCTGGAAGTGCGAATGTGATCACTTGTTCTATGAAGACATTTGGAATGAGTTCTGTATCCAAAAGTCACATCTGGTCATTGTAATCAGGAATTTCAGAAATCCTGCTTCGTAGGAAAAGGCCTCATTATAAGTATTGGTTTCAGGTTTCTGAGAACTCCCTCATTGTTTTTGAGTGGAATGGTGCTCTAGGAGTCCCTTTGGAATGATTGCTTTCCCCAGTGCTCCCATAATCAAAGAGCAATAAAGATTTTCAGAAGCCCTGTGTTGTGTACAAGCCCTTATGTTTCTTATTTTCTTGATTTTGAGTTTTCCCTGGAAGTGCTGATGTGAACACTTCTTCCATGAAGAAGTTTGAAATGAGTTCTTTATCCAAAAGTCATGTGGCTGTTGTAATCAGGAATTTCAGAAATCCCGCTTTGTACGAAAAGGCTCATAATGAGATTGGTTTCATGTTTCTGAGAACCCCCTTATTGTTTCCAAGTGGAATGGGGCTCTAAGAGTTTCTTTGGAATGATTTCTTTGCATGGTGCTCCCATAATCAGGGTGCAATATAAATTTTCAGAAATCCCATGTTCTGCAAAAAGATCTTAATTTCATTTTCCCAAGATTTTAAGCTTTTCCTGGAAGTGCGAATGTGAACACTTTTGCTAGGAAGAAGTTTGGAATGAGTTGTGTATCCAAAATCACATCTGGTCATTGTAATCAGGAATGTCAAAAATCTCGCTTCATATGAAAAGGCCTTATAATGAGTTTTTGTTTTAGGTTTCTGAGAACTCTCTCATTGTTTCTGAGTGGAATGGTGCTCTAGAAGTTTCGTTAAAACTATTGCTGCCCCCAGTGCTCCCATAACCAGAGCGCTTGAAGGATTTTCAGGAATCCTGTGTTGTGTGTAAAGAACTTGTGTTGCCTTTTCCCATGATTTTGAGTTTTCACTGGAAGTGTGAATATGAATACTTCTTCTCAGAAGAAGTTTTGTATGCATCATGTATCCAAAAGTCACACCTCTTCCTTGTAATCAGTAATTTCAGAAATCATGCTTTGTTTGGAAAGGCCTTCTAATGAGTTTTGGTTTCAGGTTTCTGAGAACCCCCTCATTGTTTCTGAGTGGAAAGGTACTCTAGGAGTCCCTTTGGAATGATTTCTTCTGTAAGCGCTCTTATAATCAGAGCAAAGAAGATTTTCCTAAATGCCGTATTGTGCGAAAGGATCTTATGTTTCTATTTCCCATAATTTTGAGTTTTACCTGGAGTGCTCATGTGCACTACTGTTGTTTGGGAAAATTTGGTATGAGTTCTGTAACCAGGAGTCCCTTCTGTTTGCTGTAATCTGGAATTTCAAAAACCCCACTTCATAGGAAAAGGCCTCATCATGAGATTTGGTTTCCAATTTCTGAGAACCCCCTCATTGTTTCCAAGTGGAATAGTGCTCTAGGAGTCCCTTTGGCCTGATTGCTTCCCCCGTGCTCCCATAATCACAGTGCAAAAAAGATTTTTACTAATCCTGTGTAGTGCAAAATGATCTAATGTTACTATTTCTCATATTTTTGAGCTTGAACTGGAGTTGCTAATGTGAACACTTCTTTGAAAACATTTGGTGTGAGTTGTCTATCTGAAAGTCACATCCTATCATTGTAAACAGAAATTTTAGAAAACCCACTTCCTATGAAAAGGCCTTATAATGAGGTTTGGTTTCAGGTTTCTGAGAACATCCTCATTGTTTCTGAGAGGTGCTCAGGAAGTGCATTTGGACCGATTGCTTCCCCCAGGGCTCCTGTAATCCGAGTGCAAAATAGATTTTCAGAAATCCCGTGTTGTGTGAAACAATCTTATGTTTCTTTTCACCCATGATTTTGAGTTTTCCCTGGCGGTGCTCATTGAAGACTTTTTCTTTGAAGAAGTTTGGTATGAGTTCTGCATCCAAAAGTCACATCTGGTGGTTGTAATGAGGAATTTCAGAAATCCCGCTTCGTATGAAATGTTCTCATAATGACTTTTGGTTTCAGGGTTCTGGGAACCCCTCATTGTTTCCACATGGAATGGTGCTCTAGGAGTCCCTATAAACTGATTGCTTCTCCCAGTGCTCCCATCATCACAACACAATAAATGTTTTCAGAAATCCCGTTTTGTGTGAAAGATCTTACATTACTTTTTCCCATGATTTTAAGTTTTCCCTGAAACTGCTAATGTGAACAGTTCCTCTATGAAGAAGTTTGGTATAAGTTTTGTATCTAAAAGTCACATCTGGTGGTGTAATCAGGAATTTCAGAAATCCCGCTTTGTATGAAAAGGCCTCATCATGAGTTTTGGTTTCAGGTTTCTGAGAACCCCCTCATTGTTGCTGAGTGAAATGGTGCTCTAGGAGTCCCTTTGGAATGATTGCTTTCCCCAGTGCTCCCATAATCAGAGCACAATATAGATATTCAGAAATCCCACGTTGTGTGAAAAGATCTTATGTTTTTTTTTCCTAAGGTTTTGAGTTTTCCCTTCAAGTGCAAATGTGATCACTTGTTCTGGGAATACATTTGGAATGAGTTCTGTATCCAAAAGTCACATCTGGTCATTGTAATCAAGAATTTCAGAAATCCCGCTTTGTACGAAAATGCCTCATCATGAGATTTGGTTTCCATTTTCTGAGAACCCCCTCATTGTTTCTGAGTGGGGTGGTGCTCTAGGAGTCTCTTTGGACTGATTTATTCCCCCAGTGCTCCCATAATCACAGCACAATAAATATTTTCAGTAAATTCGTGTTATGTGAAAAGATCTTATGTTACTTGTTCCCATGATTTTGAGTTTTCCCTGAAACTGATAATTTGAACAGTTCTTTTATGAAGAAATTTTGGTATAAATTTTGTATCCAAAACTCAAATATGGTAGTTGTAATCAGGAATTTCAGAGATCCCACTTCGTATGAAAAGGCCTTATAATGACTTTTGGTTTCAGGTTTCTGAGGACCCCCTCATTGTTTCTGAGGGGAATAATGCCCTAGACATTTATTTGGAATGATTTCTTTTCCCAGTGCTCCCATAATCAGAGTGCAAGAAAATTTTCAGAAATTTCATACTGTGGAATAGGATCTTATGTTAATTTTTCCCACCATTTTTAATTTTCCTGTAAGTGCTAAAGTGAACACTTCTATGAAGAAGTTGGTTATTAGTTCTGTATCAAAAAGTCACATCTAGTCCTCGTAATCAGGAATTTAAGAAATTCAGCTTCATATGAAAAGGCCTTATAATGAGTTTTGGTTTCAGGTTTCTGTGAACTCCCTCATTGTTTCTGAGTGGAATGCTGTTCAAGGAGTCCCTTTGGAATGATTTCTTTCCCCTGTTCCTACATAATCAGAATGCAATTAATATTTTCTGATATCCTGTGTTGTGCAAAATAATTTTATGTTGCATTTTACCATGATTTTGAGTTGCCATTGGAGTCCTCCTGTTAACTACTCTTCTTTGGGATAGTTTGGTATGAGTTTTGTTTCCAAAAGTAATATCTCATTGTAATCAGGTATTTCAGAAATCCTGCTTCATAAGAAGTGTCCTTATAATGTGTTTCAGTTTCAGATTTCTTAGGAACTTCTCATTGTTTCCTTGAAGAATGGTAATGTAGGACTCCCTTTGAAATGACTGCTTCTTTCAGTGCTCCCATAATCAGATGACAATCAGATTTTTTAGAAATCCTGTGTTGTGGGAAAAGATCTTAAGTTGCTTAATTTCATGATTTTGAGTTTTCCCTAGGAGTGCTCCTGTTCTATGGGGAAATTTGGTATGAATTCTGTAACCAGGAGTCATATCTCATCATTGTAATCAGAAATTTCAAAAATCCTGCTTCATTTGAAAAGGTCTTATAATGAATTTTAGTTTCAGGTTTCCATGAACCCCTTCATTTTTTCTGAATGGAATGGTGCTCTAGGAGTTCCTTTGGAATGAGTGCTTCCCCTAGTGTTTTCATAATCAAAGTGTAATCAGATTTTTCAGAAATCCCGTGTTGTCTGAAACAATCTCAGGTTGCTGTTTCCCATGATTTTTAAATTTCCTTAGAGTGCTCCTGTAAACTATTGTTCTGTGGGGAATTTTGGTATGAGTTTTGTATCCAGGCAACATATATGGTCATTGTAGTCAGGATTTTCAGAAATCCTGCTTCATGTGAAAAACATTTTCTATGCATGGATTTTCAGAAGTTTGTGAATTCCCTAACTGGGTCAGTGTAACAGAATGTCCTAGGAGCTGTTTGGTCAAAGATTTTCTTCTGCAGCCCTCCAATCCTGTACCAAAAGAAGGGTTGTGAGCAATCCTCTGTCTTAAGATAAAGTCTTCTTAGGCATCTTTTGGCAATCGGCTCCAATTGTTTACCAGTGTGAGTGTGAAATTGTGTTGTGTGGTGCTCTGTGGTACATGTCATTTCTCCAAATCTTCAATTCATTTCCCAAGGAAGGGATGCTTTGCAATTTCGCACCTTACGAAAAGCCATCATTTTGTATTGTTTGCCAGGTGTCAGAAATTTCCTTCCCAGTTTCAGTGTGGAGTTGCGTTCAAGAAATTTCTTTGCTGTGATAGTTTTCCCCAATGTTCTAATTCTCTTCCTGCAATAAAGGTTTTCACAAAAGCAGAGCCATGCTAAAGCTCCCCATACTTACGCTTCCCTTTTCTAGTTCCCATTTCCAAGCCACTGTTAGTGTGAAATACTCTTCCACTTTGCCATCTCTGCTTCTTTCTACCCTTGATATCAGAGTGCTTCCAATAATTCACAATGAAATGTTACAGTCACCGAACAAATATATCACAGTTTTTACTAGAGGAATCATTGCCAAACATGGAATCCTGTGGTACATATGGAATATTACAGTTTCTTCAAGATGTGCAACATGACTGCCAGATCTTTGAGGAAAACACTGTGTTTTCATGATTTAAGTTGTACAAACTTGAGAAACTGATATACAAACTCATTTCCTTGAGAAAACTGCAATCAATCATATATTCTCCATGAAATTTTCACATATTCACAGTGGATCCTCAAAGATATCACTAAAACATCTTTGTTTTAATTGAAGTTTTTCTCTACTTCTTTCAAATCTTCATAGCAGAGTGTTTTATATAATTCACAATTAGATTTGACAATGCTTGAACAGAAATATCGCAGCTCTCATTTGGAGATATATCCTTAGTGCAGAATATGTCTTTCTTTGGTGCGTGTGACATTTGACAGTTTCTTTTAGTGATATCATTGCTACATTGAAACTTAGATGTTCCAGTGCTTCTCAAAAGACACACATTAATGTTCTAACATGACAGCAGAAACATCATTGTTTCAGGTGGAGGAAACCATGAGAAAAAGTTAATCTTTGGTTTCCTTAGGAGTTCACTGTTACTTGCTTCTTTTCTCCATAACTTGCCCTGCTTTAATGGAAAACACAGTATTTCAGCACTGAAGTAGTACAATCATGAGAAGCAGAATGCTGAACAGATTTCAATGAGAAAAACACATTCATTCAGACATGCTACACCATAGTTCTACATATTATCATACTTTCTTCATAGATATCACAAAAACTACCTGTTTCCATTATAGATATATCTGGGCTCTTTTGAAACTTAGATGTTCCAGTATTTCTCAGAAGACACACTTTGTTGTGCTATCATGACACCTGATTTAACTTTGTTCCAAGTAGATGAATTCATGGATAAAGGATAATCTTTGGTTTCCACTGCACTTCACTGTAGCTTGTGTAGTTTCTGATTAAACTGCATTGATATTATGGAAAACACAGTGGTTCAGGATTTAAGAAGTGCAATCATGAAAACCAGTATGCTGAACAGATTCTAATGTGAAATCCATATTCACTCATATACTCTACACCACATTTCTACACATTCTCAGAACTTCTTCATAGATATCACAACAATTATTAGTTTTCATTATAGTGATATCAGTGCTACATTGAAACCTAGATATTACAGTTTCGCAAAAGACACACTTTGATGTTCTAATATGAAAGGAAAAATAACATTGTTCTAGGTGGAAGAAATCGTGAAAAAAGAATAATCTTTGTTTTCTTTAGGAGCTCATTGTTAATTGCTTCTTTTCTGCAAAACTTGCTGTGCTTTAATGGAAAACACAGTGTTTCAGCACTGAAGTAGTACAATCATGAGAATCAGAATGCTGAAAAAATTTCTATGAGAAAACCACATTCATTCACACATTCTACACTGCAGTTCTATGCATTGTCAGACTTTCTTCATAGATACCACAAAAACTACCAGTTTCCATTACAGAGATGATTTGGCTATTTTGAAACTTAGATGTTTGAGTGTTTCTCAAAAAACACTCTTTGATGTTCTAACATGACACCAGAATTAACATTGTTCTAGGTAGAAGAATTTATGGATAAAGAATAATTTTTGATTTCCATTGCACTTCACTGTAGCTTGTGTTCTTTCTGATTAAATGGCAGTGATATGATGGAAAACACTGTGTTTCAGGATTTTAAAATTGCAACAATGAAAACTAGTATGCTGAACAGATTCTAATGAGAAATCCACTCTCTCCCGTTAGCCCCGCTCCACCCAGTACTTCATTTCTTTCAACAATGACCTTCGAGGTGCATGTTCATGAGTCATGCATATGAAAGTTCTTTGACTTCTCTTTATCCTTTGTTCTTCTTAACATCATTTTGTCTATTCTATAACCACCAATGTGTACTTTTTCTTTCTTCCTTTCACATCCACACAATTTACCATTTAATTACTGCCTTCTGTCTGCTTCTCAAATCATATAAATACAAAGGTTTCTTTTCATTATTCCAAAATGCGGACATTAATTCATTTGATTAAAGAATTACCACTTTAAATAATATGATTTTCAATATTTCCAAACAAGTGCAAAAATACATTTACACCTATACATATGTTTACACATTTTCAAAGTACATACTGGATTTTGAAGAGTTAATACAAAAAATTAAAATATGCCAATAGTATATTTTACTGCATCATTATTACATGTTAACTGAGAGTATTTTAGATATATTGTAGCAAAATGAAACATCTTTTTTCTTTAATACTCATTTTACTTTGGCATGCTATTTTCATGAGATATATCACAGACATGGTGTATTGCAGAACTCACTTTTGTGAAAGTTGTCCTAGAAACAGTGCCCAAACCATAGTGAAAAATGAAATTGGTTTTTGAGTCAGATCCTCCCCCCTCCAATAACACAACTCAACTTTATTTTTATCTACTGGAACTACAACTTATTCTTTTTGGAATTGGACATCTTAAATAGTAGATTTATTTAGTTAGGCTGTGCACAGGTCTTACTTCCTTCAATACCCTATGTTTTTCCTATATATGTGTTTTGCAAGTTGAAGCCTTCAGAAACAATGGCACTTGCAGTGCTCAGCTGGTCCCCAGAGTAGAAATGATTATGTCTACTAAGTTGAGGTGAAAACAATTATAATCCCTAGGATTTAACTAATCTGTGGAATAGTATTTTAGCTATTTTTTCCCTATGTGATTCTAAAGTAACCCCTGAACTATTTCAGAGTCTGTTGAGATAGAGATTAGGTATGCTCACATTTCAATAATGAAGTTAACTCTAGCATTCATTCCTTTTCCCAAGTATCCCCAGTTTGGGGGCCTTCATAACTGGAAATGTATATTTCCATGATTTAGTTGAAAGGAATCTCATTGAATTTACATGCTAATATGAGAGTATATATTGCCTATGTACACAAGTCCTATAGTTTAGTAGCTTGCAAATTCCATCCAAATTGGTCTTCATTCTCAGCATCTTTTCCCACCTAAAGATTGACTGATTTCACAACACAACCATGTCCAGTTGGTTTGCTATTTGAAACATAAATTGCTATCAAAATCTATATATTACACACCCACAAACAAGGACATATTTTGTAACAGTGAATAAGAAAGACAGCATGTATTCTACCGTATAGACACCCACAGTTTCTTCAGTGTTTCTTCTTCTTTAACTGCATTTGATTTTTCAGAGTTATTGCAAGTAACCTGATATTCCCAGATTGTGACTTGCTCCCAATCTAAGAACATTTACCAGAAGTAATGCAGATACAAGTGATATACCAAATAGCACCTTATTTAGTAAGCTGTATTTATAACAAGATCCCTTTCAAGCACTCATAAGTTAAAGTTGGTTCTTATCTATCCACCTGCCCTATATCTTTTGATTGGTGCATTTAGTCAATTTATCTTTGTACCTGTGTTCCGGTCTGCCCCTCTGTCTCCTCGTCTTCTTAAAGCAGACCCTTTGGCTTGTCTTGCAATGCAGTTTCAATGGAGATGTATCCTTTTAGACTTCTTTTGTCTGGGAAACTCCTTATTTCACCTTCCATTTTGAATGGAAGCCTTGCTGATTAGAGTGCTTTTGGTTGCAGGCCTTTGTTTTTCATTGCTTGAAGTCTTTTTTGCCATTCCCTTCTGGCTTATTGTGTTTCTATTGAGAAATCAGCTGATAACCTTATAGGAGCCCTATTGTACGTTATTAGCTGCTTCTCTCTTGCTGCTTTTCAGATTCTCTCCTTGTCTCTGAAATTTGTCATTTTCATGATGATGTGTCCTGGAGTGGGCCTATTTGGGTTCATTTTCCTTGGGACTCTCTGTGCTTCCTGAGTTTGCATGACATTGTTTCTCCTCAAGATAGGGAGGTCTTCTGTCATTGCTTTTTCTAAGAGATTTTCTATCCCTTGCTCCTCCTCTTCTCTGTCTGGTATCCCTAGGAAATGGAGGTTATTATGTTTCATGTTGTCCTGCAGCTCCCTTAATACCTCTTCCTTCTTTTACAGTCTTTTTGCATTTTGTTGCACTGCCTGGGGACTTTTTTCTATATTGACCTCCAACTTGCTGATGCGATCGATCCTCTGCTTTCTCTGGCCTGCTTTTGAGTCCTTCTCCTGTGTTCTTCAATTCAGAAATGATATTCTTCATTTCCTCCTCACACTTATTCATGCTTTTTCTACATCCTTTTTAATGCTGGTTTAGTTCTTGGTAAGTTCCTTGTAGCTTCTCTGGAGTTCTTTGGAGTTCTCCTGGACTTCTTCATAGTTGCCCTGGAGTTGATTGCCATTGTCTTTGAGCTGGCTGAGCTCATTGAGCTTCTCTCTCATCACAACTTTGAATTCCAGGTCTGAGAGTGTGCTTGCCTCTATTTCATTTTGCACTCTTCCTGGGGACTCCACCTTCCCATTTGCTGAGGGTATATTTCTTTGTCTCCCCATTGGGAGGTGACTCTTGTTTGTTTCTGCTCCATGGATTGGTCTGCTTTGATTTATTGTCTTAGTGGTGTGGCCTTCTGTGGTGTAGAGGCACACTTTTGTTTCCTTCCTGGATCTGTGCTTGGTGGCGTCAGTTCCTGGCCCAGCCTGGGCCTACTTAGCCAGTTGGAGATTGCCAGAGATCCACTGTCTTTGTCTCCTTTAGTTGTTAATCCAATCAGTCTGTGATCAGTGGTAAGTTTTTAGGCATGTCTGGGTGGGGAAGATGAATTCAGTGGTGAACCCAAACTACCTGTGATCTGAGGTGAGGTTGAGGCACTGCTGGGTAGGGTGGATTAATTCCTGTGGGTGGGGCTGTGACTTCCCCTCAGGCTTCTGCCCTTTGGAGAAGAATGGTTTGCTGGCAGTATGGGGGATGGGTCAGCACTGGACTCACGGGCAGCTCCCTGGACACTCCCTATAAAGCTACTCTCCCAAACCCTCCTTAAGTGTCTCTAGTCCACTCTGCCCTTTCTCTGCTGGATCCCAGAGTAGGTGTGTGCCACTGTACTTTCATGCTTGGTCACTTTAAGAACTCAGTCTCTCTGTCAAGCAGTCTCTGGTGGTTCTGCTCTTCCTACCAGGCACTTTATGAAAAATTGACTCTTGTTTTGTCTGCAGTGATAAGACTTCTCTCCATTTGTTGATCTGTTGGTTATTTTGGATGATTTCTCCTCAATTAAGTTGTGATTCCAGTTTGGTGTTGGCAGGTGATTAATGGAGCTTCACTTACTCCTCTGCCATCTCAGTTCTCCTAAAGTGATTTCTATGAAAGAACTACGCTTATTCTTACATTCTACATGAAATTTCCACATAGTCATGGAAAACCTTTAGAAATGTCACAGAGAATCTTAGTTTCATTAAAGCACTTTGTCTTGCTTTTTTTGACTTTGGATATCCCTGTTTTGCTCAAAATTCACATCCAATCTTTACATGAGTGAAACAAAAACACCATGGTCCTTACCAGAGACATCAGTGAAAAAGGTGTATTTCTTTGGCCTATGTACAATTTTAGTGTCTTCAGGAGTTTTGACATTACTGCTAGGACAATTTGGAAAACACAGTGTTTTCACGGTTCAAGCTTTCATAACCTGAGAAAATGAATGTGAAAATGATTCTCATGAGATAACAGCAATTTTTGGAACATTCTGTGTTACACTTTCACATACTCATGGAGAATCTTCAGAAATATCATAAGAAAATCTTAGTTTTCATTGGAAGTCTCTTCCTGCTTCATTCTACTCTTGATATGAGGGTGTTTTCCATAATTCACATGGAAAGTTTATAATACTTGAACAAAAATATCACTGTTCTAGCCACAGAAAACATGGGAGAATGTGTCATTCTATGATGCCCATGGAACATTATGAATTCTTCACATTTTGCATCTTGACTCTTGATGAAGGACACTGCCTGTTCACCAACTCAGTCATACAAGCTGAAGAAACTCAGTCCTAAAGTAATTTGTCTGAATTAACTACACTCATTCTTACATTCTACATGAAACTTCCACATAATCACCAAAAAAAAACTTCATAAATGTCACGGAGCAGTTTCCTTTCCTCAAATGGAATGTTTTGCTTCTTTCCACTGTGGATATCCCTGCTTCTCTCAAAATTCACATAGAATATTTCCATGAATCAAACAAAACCACCATTATTCTTTCCAGAGGCATCAGTGGGAAATGAGTATTTATTTGGAAATTTTTGAGAGTCTTCAGGAGTTTTATATCAATGCTAGTCCTCTTTGGAAAAATCAGTGTGTTCATGGTTCAAGATTTAAGGTATGGAACATATGAATGTGAAAATGATTTGTATAAGAAAACAGCAATCACTGGAGCATCCTACATTATGTTTTAAAGCAATCACTTAAAATCTTCAGACCTGTCAGAAGAAAAATCTAATATTTCTTTGAAAGTCTCCTTCTGCTTCATTCTACTTTTGATATTACTATGTTTTCCAGAAGTTATGCTGAAACATTGAATTATTGAATGAAAAGAACCCAGTTCTAACAAGAGGAAACATTGTAGAATGTGTAATTCTTTGGTGCCTAAGTAATGTCCCACTCCTACATGTTTTGCACATGTCCTGTTAGCCTAGCTTGAACACATACAATTTCCATGGTTTAGGTAGTAAAAAATGATGCACTTGAGTGCTAACATAATTTCTATGAATGAACTACATTCATTCTCACATTCTACTTTCAAATTCCACATAGTCACCAAAAACCTACACAAATGTCACAGTAAGTTTCCTTTCATTCAAGGGCCACATTTTGCTTTTTTCCACTGGGCATATTACTGATTCTCTCAAAATTCATGTTGAATCTTTCCATGAATCAAACAAAAACACCATTGTTCTTACCAGAAGCATCAGTGGAAAATGTGTCTTTCTTTGGCCTATATGAATTTATTGAGTTTCTTCAGGATTTTTACATTACTGTTAGTTCTCTAGCAGTAAGCTTTCAGGTATGGAGCAAATGAATGTGAAAATTGTTTCTATGGATAACACGTGGGATTGACTTTGGGGGTAATGGGTGGGTGGGGAGGGGGACAGAGGGGAGCAAAAAGGGGATGGATGTAATACAATAAAATAAAATTAAAAAAAAGAAAACAGCAATCACTGAAGCATCCTACATTAAGTTTTCAGAAATTCACTGAGAATCTTCAGAACTATCAGAAGAAAATCTAAGATTACATTGTAAGTCTCCCTCTGGTTCATTCTACTCTTGATATTACAGTGTTTTCGAGAATATATGGTGAAACTTTAAATTCTTGAACAATAATTTCACAGTTCTAACAAGAGGAAACTTTGTAGAGTGTGTCACACTTTAGTAAAAAAGGCACATTCCTGATCCTACATATTTTGCATAATTCCTGTTAGCCAACTGGAACACATAGAATTTCCATGGTTTCAGAAGAAAACATTTATTAACTTGAGTGCTAACATGATTTCTATGAAAGAACTACACTCATTCTTACATACTCCATGAATTTTCCCCATGGTCATGGAAAACCTTCAGAAATGACACAAAGAAGCTCAGTCTCATTAAAGTGCTTTGTCTTGCTTTTTTTGACTTAATATATCCCTGTTTTTATCAAAATTATTATCAAAATTTACTTGAATCAAACAAAATCACCCTGGTCTTTGCCAGAGGCATCAGTGAAAAATGTATCATTCTTCAGTCTATGTGAAATTTGCCAGTGTCTTCAGTAATTTTGACATTACTGCTACTCCTATTTGTAAACACAGTGTTTACACGGTTCAAGCATTCATAAATTGAATATATGAATGTCAAAACAATTCCCATGAGCAAACAGCAATCATTTGAACATCCTAAGTTACATTTTCACATCTTAAATGAGAATCTTCAGAGATATCACAAGAAAATCCTAATTTTCATTGGAAGTCTCTCCCTGATTCATTCTACTGTTGATATTAAAGTGTTTTCAATTCATTATAGTGGTATCATTGCTACCTCAAAACTTTGAGGTTCCAGTGATTCTCAGAAGAAGCAATTTGCTGTTCCAATGTGACACCAATAATAACATTGTTATAGGTAGAGGAATTAATAGATAAAGGATGATTTTTTATTTCCATTGCACTTAACTGAAGCTTGGGAACTTTCTTTTTTTTTTTTTTTTTTATGAGTCTGAACGTCTTTTTTTTTTTTTTTTTAATTTTATTGTTGTTGTATTACACCCATCCCCTTTTTGCTCCCCTCTATCCCCCTCCCCACTGACCCATTCCCCTCAAAGTCAATCCCACCTTTTGTCCATGTCTATGGTTCCTTTATACTAGGTTCTTGTCTAAGCTGCTCCCCTTCTTTGCCTCTGCCTCCCCCCTCCCCCCAACCCCGTTCCCCCTGACCACTGAAGGCCTATTCCTTGTATTCATATATTTGGTTCTGTTTTGCTTGTTGTTAGTTTTGCTCATTATTGTCCCGTAATGGGTGAGATCATATGATATTTGTCCTTCACTGACTGGCTTAGTTCACTGAGCATAATACTCTCCAGTTCCATCCATGTTGTTGCAAAGGGTACAAGTTTCTTCTTTCTTTCTGCTCTATAGAATTCCATTGTGTAAATGTACCAAAGTTTTTGGATCCAATCATCCACTGATGGGCACTTAGGCTGTTTCCAGCACTTGGCTATTGTAAATAGTGCCGCTATGAACATAGGTGTGCATAGGTTCTTATGAATTGGTGTTTCAGGTTCTTTGGGTATAGTCCAAGTAGTGGAACTGCTGGATCAAAAGGCAGTTCCATTTCCTTTGCCCATTTTTTAATTGGGCTGTCTGTCTCCCTGGTGTTGAGTCGCATGAGTTCTTTATATATTTGGGAGATCAGACCCTTGTCTGAGGTATCATTGGCAATTATGTTTTCCCATACAGTTGGTTCCCTTTGAATTTTGCTGATATTTTCTTTAGCTGAACAGAAACTTTTCAATTTGATATAGTCCCATTTGTTGATTTGTTCTTTTATTTATTTATTTATTTATTTTTTGCCCTTGGTGAAGTATCAGTAAACATATTTCTGTGTAGGATATCCTAAAGTTTACTACCTATATTTTTCTCCAGGACCTTTATGGTGGCACTGCTCATGTTTAAATCCTTTATCCATCTTGAGTTTATTCTGGTGTATGGTGTAAGTTGGTGGTCTAGTTTTATCTTCTTGCATGTTGCTGTCCAGTTCTCCCAACACCATTTGTTGAAGAGACTATTTTTATTCCATTTCATGTTCCTCCCCTCTTTGTCAAATATTAGTTGGCCCTAGAGTCCTGGGTTAATTTCTGGGCTCTCTATTCTGTTCCATTGATCTATATGTCTATTCTTATGCCAGTACCAGGCTGTTTTGATGACAGTAGCCTTGTAGTATTGTTTGAAGTCCGGTATTGTGATTCCTCCTACCTTGTTCTTCTTTCTCAAGATTGCTGTGGCTATTTGTGGGTGTTTTTGGCTCCATATAAATTTTTGAAGTATTTTTCTATTTCTCTGAAGTCTGTCATTGGTATTTTCATTGGGATTGCATTGAATATGTAGGTTGCTTTGGATATTTTAATGATGTTAATTCTTCCCATCCATGAACATGGTATATGCTTCCATTTATTTGTATCTTCCTTGATTTCTTTCTTCATTGTTCTGCAGTTTTCTGAGTACAGGTCTCCTCCTTAGTTAAGTTGATTCCTAGGTACTTTATTTTTCTTGTTGCTATGGGAAATGGGATTTGTTTTCTCACTTTTGTTTCTGTTGTTTTATTATGGGTATACAAAAATGCTTTTGATTTCTGGATATTGACTTTATACCCAGCTATTTTGCTAAATTTGCTTATTAGGTTGAGTAAGTTTTTGGTGTAGTCTATCGGATTTTGTATGTACACTATCATATCATCTGCAGATAATGATAATTTGACTTCCTCCTTTCCTATTTGGATAGCTTTAATTCCTTTTTCTTCTCTGATGGCTATAGCTAGAACTTCAAAGACAATGTTCAATAGAAGTGGAGTAAGTGGAGAAGTGGAGTAAGTGAGCCTTATGTCATTCCTGATCTTAGGGGGAAAGCTTTTAGTTTTTGCCCATTGACTATGATGTTGGCTTCAGATTTCTCACATATGGCCTTTATGATGCTGAGGTATACTCCTTCTATTCCCATTTTGCTGAGGGTTTTTATCATAAATGGTTGCTGCACTTTACCAAATGTTTTTTCAGCATCTATTGATATGATCATATGGTTTTTGTCTTTCAATTTCTTGATGCGGTGTATTACATTTATTGATTTATGAATGTTGTACCATCCTTGCATCCCTGGCATGAAACCCACTTGATTATGGTGTATGATCTTTGTAATGTACTCCTGAATCTGATTGGCAGATATTTTGTTGAGAATCTTAGCATCTGTATTCATCAGAGATATTGGCCTGTAGCTTTCTTTCTTAGTTGTGTCTTGCCCTGGTTTTGGGATTAGAATAATATTGGCCTCAGAGAAAGAATTTGAGAGTCTTCCCTCTTCCTGTATTTTTTGGTATAGGTTGAGAAGGATAGGAATTAGTTCTTCTTTAAATGTTTGGTAAAATTCACCTGTGTAGCCATCCAGTCCAAGGCTTTTGTGTTTTTGGAGATTTTGGATTACTTCTTTAATTTCACTAGTTGTTATTGGCCTATTCAGGCTTTCTGCTTCTTCTGGGTTCAGTTTTGGTAGATTATACATTTCCAGAAATGTGTCCATTTCATCCGGGTTTTCATATTTCTTGTCATATAGTTGTTTGTAGTAATTTCTTACAATCTTTTGTATTTTGAGGTATCAGTTGTGATTTCTCCTCTTTCAGTTCTGATTCTGTTTATTTAGGTCCTCTCTCTTTTTCTTGATGAGTCTGGATAAAGGCTTGTCTATTTTGTTTATTTTTTTCAAAGAACCAGCTCCTGGAACATTGGTGTTTTCAAGGTCCAAGCACTCAGGGACTGAGAAATTGAATGGTAAAATTATTTCTTTAAGAAAAGTGCAATCATTGGAACATCCTACATTAAGTTTTGAAATTTTCACTGAGAATCTTCAGAAATGTCAGAATAAAATCTAAGGTTTCATTGAAAGTCTCCTTTTGCTTCATTCAAATCTTGATATTTCAGTGTTTCCCATAAGTTTCACTGAAACTTTGCAATTTTTGCATAAAGTTTTCACGCTTCTAACCAGTGGAGAAGTATAGAATGTGTCATGTTTTTTTTGTTTCGTGAAATTATACTTGATGCAATGATTCCCATAGTAAGGTGTATGATATTTCAGGTAGAATCTTTTCAAGTTGAAAAGTGATTTTGTGGAAATACAGGAATATCTTGTGTTGTTCAAAGCACAGGTAATGCTTTCATGAAAACCATGACTTTCTGCGATATCTCTGAAGATTCTCAGTCAATATGTAGAAATCTCTTGCAGAATGTGAGCATGAGTGCAGTTTTCTCATTTAAATCATTTTAGCATTGCTATCCTCGCATTTGAACTACTTAAACCATGAAATCACTGAGCTTTAGGATATGTCCCAGCATGTAATGTAGACAATTCTGAGGAAAGTGTGTCATTGCATATGTACCACTGAATTCCACTTTCTTCAATGTTTCTCCTTAGTTAGGACAGTGATTCTTCTGGGAGAATATTGTCAAGTTCAATGCTGCATTTTGAGGAACATGGAGATATGTTCTGTAGATAAAAGCACAGAAAACACTTTCATGACAACAAAGATTTTTCTGTTCTACCTATAAAGATTCTTAGTGGAAAGGTAGAAATCTGGTGTAGAATGTGAGAATGAGTGTGGTTTTCTCATGAAACTCAGTGAAGCATTGCTGTCCTTGCCATAGTAATCCCTAAATTGTGAAATCACTGAGTTCTCTAGCACCACCTATCATGTATTGTGGAAGATCCTAAAGAAAGAATGTGGTTGCCTATGTACAAATGAATGACATTTCCTCCAAGAGTCTTCTACCTAGAAGAGTGATATTTCTGGGAGTGTCATGTGAAGTTTCAGTCTGAAATTTGGAAAACACAGAGATAGATAGAGTTGATAAGAACACTGATGAGGCTTCCATGAAAACTAAGACTTTCTGTGATATCTGTGTGAATTCTGAATGAATATGCTGATATCTTGAGTAGAAAGTGAGAGTGACTGTGGTTTTTCTCATTATAATCAGTTTAACATTTCATTGTTCAGGTCTATACTACTGACACCATGAAATCACTGAGTATTCCAACAAGTACGAGAGAGTCATCTTGAATACCCTGAAGAAACAGTGGAATTTCCATTGTACCAATGAATTACACATTCTCCAGCAATTTAGCCACTTAGAAAAGTGGTATTTCTGCAAGAATGTTGTTAAGTTTCAGGAAGCTTTTCCAAACACCCATTAATATCTGGGGTAGATAAAAGCACCATTAAGGCTTTAATGGAAACTCAGCTTTTCCTTGATGCCTATGGGAATTCTAAATGATAGGCTGAAATCTAGGGTAAATTAGAGGAATGACTGTGGTTTTCTCATTGTAATCCTCTTAACATTCACTTTTTTCAGAGTTGTACTACTTAAACCATGAAATCACTGAGTTTTTCAACATGTCCCAGCAAGTAATGTTGAAAATCCTGAAGAAACAGTGAGGTTCCAAAGGTTCCAATGAATTACACTTTCTCTGATATTGCTCATAATTAGATCACTGATATTTCTGGTAGCATATTGCAAAGCTTCAAAAGGAATTTTGGGAAATGTGGGAATATGTGGATAGAAAAAAACACAGGTAATGCTCTCATGAAAACTAAGATTTTCGGCGATATGTGCGTAAATGTTCAATGAATATACTGGAATCTTGGGTAGAATGTAAGAGTGACTTTGGTTTTCTCATTGTGATCTTTTGAACATTCAGTTTTTTAGGTGTGCTTTCCTTCAACCTTGACATCACTGAGCTTTCCAAGACAACTCTTTGAAAGTAATCTTGGGAATCTTAGAGAAACTGTGAAGTTCCACATGTAGCAATGAAGGACACTTTCTTGAATATTTTATCTTATTAGATCAGTGATATTTCCGGTAGAATATTTTTCAGTTTCAAAATGAGTTTCTGGAACAAAAAATTAAGGAGAATAGATTAAAGTCCTGATGATGTTTTCATAAAAATTACAATTTTCTGTGATATCTGTGAAGATTCTCAGTGAATATGGAGAAATCTAGCATAGAAGGTGAGTCTGAGTTCCTCATTTAAATCCATTTAATATTTCTAACCTCAAGTCTGGAATCCTGAAACCCTGAAATCACTGAGTTTTCCAACAAGACCCACATGTAATGTAGATAATCCTGAAGAAAGAGTGTAGTTCCATGTGTACTAAATGTCTTCCATTTTCTCTATTAGAATAGTAATGTTTCTGGGTGGATATTCAAAGGTTTCAGGCTGCCTTTTGGAAAACATGGAGATAGCAAGTGTAGACAAAAGAGCAGATATCACTTTCATGAAAACTATGATTTCCTGTGTTATCTGTTGGAATTCTCAACAAATAGGCTGAAATCTAGAGTAGAATATAAGAATGATTGTGGCATTTTTATGCTAATCAGTTTAACATTCAGATGTTCATGTTTATTACTACTTAGACTATGAAATCACAGTCTTTTCCAACAAAGCCTAGCAAGTTATCATGAAAATCCTGAAGAAATAATGAAGTTTAAATGTACCAATGAATTGCAGTTCATGCAGTTTCCCATAGGTAGTAGATCTGTGACATTTTTGGTAGAATATTGTTAACTTTCAAAGTGAGTTTTGAGAATCATGGGACTATGTAGTGTAGATAAAAGTGCTGATATTGCTTTCATGAAAATTCAGATTGTCTGTGATATCTGCAAAGATTCTCAGTGAATTTGTAGAAATGTAGAGTATGAGAGTGATTCTAGTTTCCTTGTTTTAATCAGTGTAGCATTTCTATCCTTAAGGTTGTGCTACTTCAATCATGAAATCACTGAGTTTTCCCACACAACCCTCCATGTAATGTGGATAATCATGAAGAAAGAGTGCCATTTCATATTTACTAAATGACTTCCATTTTCTTCCATAATTCCTCTTCTTAGAAAAGGGATAATTTGTGTGAGAATATTGTAAAGTTCCAGGCTGCATTTTGGAAAACATGGAGATATCTAGCATACATCAAAGTGCAGGAATGGTTTTCATGAAAACTAAGGTTTTCTATGATATTTGTGTGAATTATCATTGGATATGCTGAAATTGAGGGTAGAATATAAGAATGATTGTGATTTTATTATAATGAGTTTAGCATCCAGTTTTTCAGGTGGATACTAAACTATGAAATCACAGTGTATTCCAACAAGGCATAGCAAGACATCTTGAAAATCCTGATTAATCAATGAAGTTCCAAATGTACCATGAAATTATACTTGATGCAATGTTCCCCATAGTAAGATCTGTGATATTTCAGATAGAATCTTCTCAAGTTGCAAAGTGAGTTTGCGAAAACACGGAAATAGCTAGTGTTGTTCAAAGAACAGATAATGGTTTCATGAAAACCATGACTTTCTGTGATATCTCTAAGAATTCTAAGTAAATACGCTGAAATCTAGGGTAGAATATTAGAATGACTGTGGTTTTCTCATTATGATCAGTTTAACATTTAAGTCTCAGGTTCATACTACTTAAACTATGAAAACACTGAATTTTCCAACAAGGCCTATCAAATCATCTTGAAAATCCTGAAGAATCAATGAAGTTCCAAATGTCCCAATTAATTACACTTCCTGCATTGTTTCCCATAGATAAATCAGTGACATTTTTGGTAGATCATTATTAAGTTTCAACGTGAGTTTTCAAAAACACTGGAATATCTAATGTTGATAAAACATTAATTATACTTTCATGAAAAATCAGATTGTCTGTGATATCTGTGAAGATTCTCAGTGAATTTGTAGAAATATAGAATACAACGTGAGAGTGATTCAGGTTTCCTCATTTTAATCAGTATAGCATTTTTATCCTGAAGTTTGTACTACCTAAACCATGAAATCACTGAGTATTCCAACAGAACCCTTCATATAACATAGATAATCCGAAGACACAGTGTCTTTTCATATGTACTAATTGTCTTCCATTTTCTTTAATGATTCCAATACTTAGAACGATGATATTTCTTGGGGGATAATGTAAAGTTTTAGACTGCATTTTGGAAAACACGGATATAATTATAGTTTAAAAAATAACAAAATCCCCTTAATGAAAACTGATACTTCATGTGATATCTGTGGGAATTTTCAATGGCTATGCTGAAATCTAATGTAGAACATATGAATGAGTTTGATTTTCTCATCATAATCAGTTTAACATTCAGGTTTTTTTCAGGTTTATACTCCTCAAAACATGAAATCCCTGTATTTTCTATCAACTTCTTGAATGTAATCTTGAAAATCCTGAAGAAAGAATGTAGTTACAAATATACCAATGAATTAAACTTTCTCTATTGAATCTTGTACTTTGAACTGTGATATTTATGTGTAAATTTCATAGCATTTCAGACTGCACTTTGGAAAATACAGAGATATCTAGAGTAGATAAAAGCACAGATATAGCTTTAATGAAAATTAAGATTTTCTGTGATGTCTGTGAGAATTCTGAATGACTATGCTAGAATCTACAGTAGAATGTAGAAATGACTGTGGTTTTATCATTATAATCTGTTTGACATTCTATTTTTCAGGTTTGTATTACTTAAAACATGAAATCACTGACTTTTCCAACAAATCCTTGGAAGTAATCTTAAGAGCCCTGAAGAAACAGTGAAGTTCCAAGTGCATCAATGAATTAACATTCTTTCAAGTTTCATCTAATTGTACAATTGATATTTCTGATACTGAATTGTTAAGTTTCAAAGTGAGTTTTGGGAAACATCGATAAATCTATCCTAGATAAAAGCACAGATAGTGCTTTCATGAAAATTAAGATTTTCTGTTCAATTTGTGGAAATTTTCAATGAATATCCTGAAATCTAGGGTAGAATTTATGAATGTTTTTTTCTTTAAACCTATTTTGACATTCATGTTTTCACATATGTATTGCTTAAACCATGAAATCACTGAGTTTTCCAACAAATCCTTGGAAGTAATCTTGAAAATCCTGAAGAATCAGTCAAGTTCCAAGTGTACCAAATGATTACACTTTCTCCAACATTTCCACTGGTTAGATCAGTGATATTTCTGGTAGAGTGTTGTCAAGTTTCAAAAGGAATGTTGGGAAAAAAAGGAATATGTAGCATAGATAAAAGCCCCAAAAATTATTTCATGAAAATTAAGATTTTCTGTGATATCTGTGAAGATTCACAGTAAATATGTGGCAATTTCATGTAGAATGTGAGAGTGAGTATGGTGTTCCCACTGAAATCAGTTTAACATTCCTATCCTCATGTTTGAACTACATAAACCATGAAACCACTGAGTTTTCCAGCAAAACCCAGCATGTAATATAGATAAGCCTGGAGAAAGAGTGTAGTTCCATATGTGCCAATGAATTACATTTTCTCCAATGATTCTTCTACTTAGAACAGTGATATTTCTAGGATAATATTCTAAAGTTTCAGGGTGCACTTTGGAAAACATGGAGATACCTAAAGCACAGATAACTCTTAAAGGAAAACTAAGTATTTCTATGATATCTTTGAAAATTGTCAATGAATATGCTGAATTTTAGGGTAGAATTTATGAAAGACTGTGGTTTTCTCATTATAATCAGTTTACCACTCAGTTTTTCAAGTTTGTACTACTTAAACTATGAAATCACTTAGTTTTCCAAAAAGACCCAGCAAGTAATCTTGAAAATCCTGAAGAAACAGTGAAGTTCCAAATGTACCAATGAATTACACTTTCTCCATTTCATCCCCTAGTTAGATCCATGATATTTCTGGTAGAATATTGTTAAGTTTCCAAATAAATTTTGGGAAACACGGGAATATCTAGCTTAGAAAAAAGCATAGATAACGCTCTCATGGAAACTAAGATTTTCTGTGATATTTATGAAGATTCTCAGTGACTATATAAAAAATCTTGTGTAGGATATGAGAGTGTTAGTGAATGTGGGTTCCCCTTTGAAATCAGTTTAGTCTTCCTATTATCACGTTTGAACTACTTAAAACTTTAAATCTCTGAGTTTAAGGACAAGAACATGTAATAAACAAAGCATTATCAGGGTTTTTTGCAGGACACAGAATTTTGAACAATCCATCACTTTTGTAAATTCATTTGTGAATAGGTGAAACCACACTTGGCCAACATCATATTAAAGAAAAATGACATTAGCATTGTTTGGGAATTCAATAAAATTCAAAAAAACAAGCGTAATAAGAATTTTTCAGTTTTACCTATGTTGTTGCAAAAGGTAGGAGTTTCTCCTTGTTTTCTGCTGTGTAGTTTTCCATTGTATAAATGTACCAAAGTTTTTAAATCTGTTCATTTACCGATGGGCACTTAGGCTGTTTCCAGCACTTGGCTATTGTAAATAGCACTGCTGTGAACAGAGGGGTGCGTAGGTTCTTTTTTGTTTGTTTGTTTGTTTGTTTTTGTTTTGTTTTTTTTTCTTTTAACTTTATTGTTATTGTATTACATCCATCCCTTTTTTTCTCCCCTCTGTCCCCCTCCCCACCCACCCTTTCCCCCCAAAGTCAATCCCACCTGTTGTCCATGTCCATGGTTCCTTTATACTAGGTTCTTGTCTAAGCTGCTCCCCTTCTTTGCCTCTGCCTCCCCCCTCCCCCCTCCCC
>PVIW01009466.1:0-51740 GCA_004026585.1 Noctilio leporinus
CTTGTACCCTTTGCAACAACATGGATGGAACTGGAGAGTATTATGCTTAGTGAAATAAGCCAGTCAGTGAAGGACAGGTATCATATGATCTCACCCATTACGGGACAATAATGAGCAAAACTAACAACAAGCAAAACAGAACCAAGTATATGAATACAAGGAATAGGCCTTCAGTGGTCAGGGGGAACGGGGTTGGGGGTGGGGGGAGGCAGAGGCAAAGAAGGGGAGCAGCTTAGACAAGAACGTAGTATAAAGGAACCATGGACATGGACAACAGGTGGGATTGACTTTGGGGGGAATGGGTGGGTGGGGAGGGGGACAGAGGGGAGCAAAAAAGGGGATGGATGTAATACAACAACAATAAAATTAAAAAAAAAAAGAACAGGAAGCACATATACCAAAAAATATATATATAAAATAAATAAAAACAAAAACAAAAACAAAACAAAAACAAAAAGCAGGCTCATGGGACACCAGAGCCCAGCTGAAGTGAGTCTTGGTCTGTTGGGTTGGCCCCTGCACAGCAGATCCTCCACAATAGTGGTTATAACCAGTCCTCAGAGCTGATTGGACTGGGATAAATAGCCCCCATTGGCATGCCAACAGCAGTTAAGACTCAACTACACAGGAGGGTAAATAAGGCACATACATGGGGCACAAATTAAGAGCCCAACTCAAGTGACTGGGGAGGCTGTGCCACTGGGCCCTATAGGATACTACTACATAATGTCGCTCTACCAAGACCAGGAGTCATACAGCACTCTCCAATACATATTAACAAATATATGGAGGCAGACACAATAAGGAGACAAAGCAACATGTCCCAAATTTCAGAAAAAGAACTGAACAAAATGGATACAACTAATCTACTAGAGGCAGCATTGCAAACACTGGTTGTAAGTATGTTCAGTGGTTTCAGTAGGAACTTCAATAATAAGGTAAAAATAGAACATAAAAATGGAGCTAGGAAACATAAAAAGAAGCTAGTCAGAAATGAAGAATATAGTAACTGAATATGAAGAATAACTTATGGGGAATCAACAGTAGAGTAATTGAAGCAGAGGATCAAATCAACAATTTGGAAGATAAAGAAGCAGAAATTTGCATCATGGGGGTGCCAGAAGGAGAAGAGAGAAAGCAAGAAGGAGAAGGAGAAGGAGAAGAGAGAAAGCAAGAAATTGAACACCTATTTGAAAAACTAATGATGAAAAGCTTCCCTAATTTGGTGAAGAAAATAGGCATGTAAGTCCAGGAATCACAGAGTGTCGCAAACATAATGAAACAAAAGAGACCCATACCAAGACACATGATAATTAAAATGCCAACCCATAAAGACAATCTTAAAAGCAGCCAGAGAAAAGAAGTTATTTACCTACAAAGAAGCTCCCATGAGACAATCAACTGACCTCTTAAAAGAAACTTTACAGGCTAGAAGAGATTTGCAAGAAACATTCAAAGAGATGAAAAACAAGGACTTACAGTACTAGTATTATTCGATCCAGCAAACCTATCATTTAGAATTAAAGGGCAGATAGGTAAACAGCTTCCCAGACAAGAAAAAGCTAAAGGAGTTCATCACCACCAAATAAGTATTAGAAGAAATGTTGCAGGGTCTTCTTTAAAAAGAAGAAGGGAAAACATAAGTAATAAATAGCAATAAATATATATCTATCAACAGTTATTCTAAATACTAAATAAATGGATTAAGTGCTCCAATCAAAAGAAATATAGTGACTGAATGGATAATGAAACAAAACCCTTAAATGTGCTGTCTATAAGAGATTCACTTCACATTAAAAGACACACATGGGTTCTAAGTAAAGGGATGACATAAAAATATTTCATGAAAATAAAACAATAAAAAATGGCATAGCAATACTTATATCTGACAAAATTGAGTTTAAAACAAACATTATAACGAGATGGACCCAACAGTTATACTTCTGGATATTTATCTGAAGAAACCCAAAGCACTAAATCAAAAAGACATATGCATCCATGTATTCATTGCAGCCTTATTTACAATAGCCAATGTATAGAAGCAACTTATTTGTCTATCAATAGCTAAATGGATAAAGAAGAAGTAGTGATAAATACAATGGACTATGACTTAGTTATAAAGGAGACTTAGTTATAAAGGAGAATGATACTTTGCCACTTGCAACCACATGGATGGATGTAGAAAGTATTGTGTTGAGTGAAGTGGAGAAAGGCAAATGCCATATGATTTTACTCATATGTGCAATCTAAAAAACCCCCCACAAAAACAAAATAGCAGAACAGAAACAGATTCATATATACAGAAAACATTTTCACGGTTGCCAAATGGGAAGGGGAATGAGGGTGTTGATGAAAAATTTGAAGTGATTAAGAAGTACAAATTGGTAGTTACAGAATAATGGCCATGGGTATGTCAAGTACAGATTAGGGAACATAGCCAATAATAATGTAATAATTATAGTGTCAGATGGGTACTAGATTTATTGGGATGATTGTTTCATAAGTTATATAAATGTCCAATAACTCGGTTGTATACTTGAAACTAATATAGTATTGTACATCAACTGTAATTGAGATGTAAAAATATTTGTAAAAGATTTGAAAGTTAGATATGTAAAAAATAGCCATCACTAGTTTTGGTGGTGTATTTTCTTGGAAGTTATTAATATTGCTACTGATGACCTATTTTGCAATTTGTGTGAAAGTGTGGGATGCCAAGAGAAGAATTCTGCAAGGAAATATGTATAATAAAAATATCTGAAAATAGAGAATAGACTCAACCCAATGTTGTTGAGATAACACCACTGGAGTACCTGCTAAGGGATATTTGCATTTAGGGGTATCTAAGTAATGTGATGAGCTGCCTTGCAGTCAATTTTACAGGGGTGATGCTCAGGGAGGAGTTTGCATACAAACTTATGTGTGTGCCCACATGAATACTTTATAAATTGATGAATGAGCCTGGGGAGGGGGCTATATCCGCCTATGGACATGCACCTGCTTCATGCAGACTACTTATTTGCCTATGGGAAAGAATATAATCCAAAACAAAGTAATAGGACAACTTTCAGGTATAGTGTCATATCTGAAGTCAAGACTTTAAAATCTGCCTTCAATATAGCCCTCACATGCATAAATGGGTTTGAGAAGTCCCTTGGAAAACATGAACATTATATGTGAAATTTTGTATATGTATTTTCCTGGATTGAATTTTCATTATTTTTATTTTGAAAAGTTTTCTGATTATAAAAAGTTAAGTGTCTCTGTTTTATTGTCTAGAATGAGATAAGGTAAAGAATTGTTTCAATTGGATCTATCTATGTTCTTGGAATTAGCATCATTTGCAAATGCATAACAGTAAACAGGTTGTAAAACAGCAACTTAAAATATTCCCTAGTTCCTATCTAGCATTTTTTCAGACTCTTTCTATTTTATTCCTTTTTAGTTTCTAAATTGTCTAAATTGAATTATGATCGGTTTTCAGGTGTTGGAACAAACTGATGGAGATGAGTCATATAAGAGCAAGTAGAATGAAAAGATAGTTCGCTGGCTGAAAAGGCCTCTAGAGACTTCTGTGGGAATTTATGAAGAAATCTGTCACTTTAAGCATAAAATAATTTGAGGGCTGATGAAATGAAGGCTGACTCACAAAAGCTCTTGCAAGGCAAATTATATGCCAGTGCATTACTCTCGAAGAATCAAAACAAGTAATAACTATGTTATGATTTGGAAGAAATATTTCTTCAAGAATTCAGTCACCAAGTGTAGAAACTTGCAATTTTTTTGCAGTGATAGTAATAGTAACATATATTAATTCAAGATGTTTTACATACATTATCTTATTTCACCTTCTCAAACACCCAATGGAGAAAATACTATTTCATCTCTAATTAAAGATGAAATAGATAATTAGATTAGGCAACTTGACAGAAGTCCCACCATTAATGGATTTAGGAATCAAACTTAACTTACTTATGATACTGACACAAAAGGGACTCAAAAACCTCAGACTTTATGAGTAGCTAAGGGACATGAATAGTATACTTAGATTGAACATCAGTATTGATAATGCCACTACTAAATATCATACTAGTTAATATGTAAAGTGTTAATGCTATAGTAATAATACTGGCTAGTAATAAGATATACCAAGCAAGAAGTTCTTCATGATTCTGTGCCTTTGTGCCTATGTTTTTAGCCATTCTCATAGCCCAGAGGTAATACTATATTTATTATTTTAAACTCCTTTCATTGATTTCAATACTATATGGCTTAATTTTAAGAAGTGCAGACTATGTCTTTCTTTTTCAAGTAGTTTTTCTTTAGCTCTAATAGACACTCATTCTTCTAATTATTTTATTACCTTTTGGATAGTCATACTATTGTCCAGTTTCTGAAAGCCACTGCTTTATATATATTTGTCTGCTTTATGTTAAGAGGTGGGGTAAATCTTGTCCTTTTTCTCCATCAAGGAGGGAAGTAGAAGTTTGAGTAGTCTTTTAAAGTATTCAAAATAGCTCTGGCTGGTGGTACAGTGGATAAGGTGCCAGCCTGTGAACCCAAAGGTTATTGGTTCAATTCCCAGCCAGGGCACATAATCAGGTTGCAAGCCAGGTCTCCAGCCAGGTCTTCAGCTAGGTCTGCAGCCAGGCCCACAGCCAGGTCTGTAGCTGGAGGCAGGTGAAAGGTAACCATACATTGATGTCTCTCTCCCTCTGTGTCTCTCCCTTCCCTTCTCTCTAAAAATAATTAATAAAATCTTAGGAAAAAAATGAATAAAAACAATTGCATTGGCATTGAAGGGACACTCATCATGAAAGTAATTATTAGTATAGTGATTTTAGATCTCTTTTGATTAGTGTTATTATGGTACATATTTCCCCATCTCTTTAATTTCAATCTGTATGTGTCTTTTTATTTGAAGTGGGCTTCTGGTTATCATTTTAAACTCCTTTCATGAAATTCAATACTATATGGCTTAATTTTAAGAAGCTCTAGCATTGTTTTTGTAAGCTACATTTTAGCAATTGTACTGGTAGCTTCAATAAATTTGGCAAGTCGTTATAATCTTTTATTTTGTTCTAGGAGATGTGTACTCTGAAATCTGTGATGGAGAATGGCATTATAAAGCCTGAGTCATACACATAATGAAATATAAAAGCAATGATGTGTCACATTACTTTATTAAAGAGAAAAAGAGAAACTATAGTTGGGAGAGAACATATAGTTGGGTCTCATTTTTGGATCCATTTTGACAATCTCTGTCTTTATTGGTGTATTTAGACCATTGACATTTAAAGTGATTATTGCTACAGTTGGATTAATATATAACTGTTTTATACTTATTACTTCTGTTCTTGTTCCTATTTTTCTCTTCCATTAATTTCTACTTTTTGTAGTTTTAAAAATGTCTTTATTATTTTAAAAGATTTTATTTATTATTTTTCAGAGAGAGGGAAGGGAGAGGGGCAGAGAGGGAGAGAGACATCAATGTATGGTTGCCTTTCACATGCCTTCAGCTACAGAGCTGGCTGGAGACCTGGCATGCAACCTGGTTATGTTGCCCTGGCTGAGAATCGAACCAGTGACTTTTGGTGGTTTTAATTGGGCATTTTATAATTTCATTTTCTCCCCTTAGTACAGTCATTTTACTTAAAAAAACTTTTACTGGTTTTCATGCAATTTACAATATGCGTTTACAATCCAAGGCATTTTCAAGTAACAATATACTACTTCACAGATAGTACAAGTTCTTCATAATAACAAAATACAAGGTTGGTTACAAGTAGGCTTACAGTTGTTTATGTGGAAATAATACAATAATTAATAAATAATAATAAAAGAATAAACTCTGTGTTTTTGCATATTCATAACTACAAGCCTACTTTTCCCTACCCTGTATACCTAATCCCTTGATATTACCCATTGTATCATTGGTGACATTCATATCACTTATATATAGCTGTAATGATCAAATACATCGCTGCTGTTATTTAGAACAGATTATTACTTGGTAGTTACTACCTGTTAGATCAATTAAATATAAATAATAAAAGTTTTTATTTTAACTTTACTTTTTCCTTTTCTAATTCTCTTTCTTTCTGTATTTAGAGTTGAGTTTCTGATTTATCATTTAAATTTTTTGAAAAATTTATTTTAACATTTCTTTGAAGGCATATCTATTGGTAATAAATTTCCTCAATATTTGCTTGGAAAATCAATTTCTCTTCTCCTTTTGAAGGATAATTTTTCAGGATACAGAATTCTAGGTGGGATTTTAAAAGATCTTGTTACTTTAAACACTTTATTCCACTCTCTTCTTGCTTGCATGGTTTCTAAAAATTAGATATAATTTTTGTTCCTCTGTATGTGAGGCATTTTTCTCTTCTGGCTCTTTTCAATTTTTAAAAAAATCTTTGATTTTTTGCAACTTGATTATGGCACATAGGTGTAGTGGTTTTTTTTGTTGTTGTCATTTTTCTTTCTTTTTATTTTTTCCCTTTTTAAAAAAGATTTAAAAAATATTTTTAGAGAGGGAGGAAAGGAGGGAGTCAGAGAAGGAGAGAGACATCAATGTATGGTTGCCTTTCACCTGCCTCCAGCTACAGAGCTGGCTGGAGACCTGGCTTGCAACCTGGTTATATGTCCTGGCTGGGAATCAAACCAGCAACCTTTGGGTTCACAGGCCAGCACCTTATCCACCGTGCCACCACCATGCAGTGCTTTTTCCCCTTTTTGGCATTTGTTTTTCTTGGTGTTTTCTAAACCTCTGGGATTTGTGCTTTGGAATATTCTCAGTCATTACCTTCAAATATTTCTTCTGTTCCATTCTCTTTCTTTTTTTCCTGACAATCCCTTTACACATATATTACACCTTTTGTGGCTATTTCACAGTTCTTGGACATTATTTCTTCTTTTCAGTCTCATTTTCTCTTTGCTTTGCAGTTTACATGGCATGTCCTCAAGCTCAGATATTCTTTCCTCAGTCATGCCCAGTCTCCTTATGAGCCTACTGAAGGCTTTCTTCATGTTTGTTACAGAATGGCTTTGACCTCTAGCATTAAAAAATAATTTCTTAGAATTCCCACCTTTTTGATTACTCTCTCTGCTTATGTTTCCCATCTGTTCTTGCACATCACTTACTTTTCCCACTAGAGTTTGCATATTAATCATAATTGTTTTAGATTCCTGCTCTGGAAATTCCAATATCACTGCCATATCTTCATCTGGTTCTGATGCTTGCTCTATTATTATAAAAATTAAAGTGCTGGGTTTTTCTGGTTTCTAACTCTCAGACTTCTCCATGTTGAGGCATCAGAAATTCATCAATTATAGTTCAGGTTTTTCTCCCTTGTACTGGTCCTCAGGGAAGTTTCTGCCCCATTCAGTAACTTGTAATTCTTTGGATTCACTAGTCTCTCTCTCTAATTTTGGGGGTAAGCAGTTTGTCCTATGCTTTCACTTCTCTAACAGATCTAAAAAGAGTTGTTGATTCTTCAATTCGTTCAGCTTTTTACTTATGAGGACTGAATGATGACTTTCAAACTCCTTACATGCAAGAATGGAAACTAGAAGTCTCTGAAAGCATACATAATTAAATGTAAATTTTTCATGCTTAATGCTTTTCTGTGATGCAATTTCTAGTTTTGCCAGACTTTTGGCAAAGAATTCTCTGTATTTTGAAAAGTCTTGCAGAGGAAATAGCATGACTAGCACTGTTTACGTAATTTAGCCATTCATATTTTCTGGATGCCTGTATGTATCAGGCACTTTGCTAGATATTTTGGCATATATTATCTCATTTAATATCTCTTTCCATTCCTCATTTTTACATGGGAAGGGCATAGACTGAGAGAATTTATACTATTATTTGCTATATGGTTATGCTATTGGTGATTGACAGAATCAGGTTGGAGGTTGGTCTTTCTGATTGACTTCATTCCTTGTTCATAATCATGCTTCTCATCTGAGTATTCTTTCTTCTTCACTTGCTCAAATAGTCATGGTTGTCTTTGACCTTTCAGAGGTAACAGGATTATCATGAAGAGCTTAAGCATGCTGAAAAAATATCCTTTATTATAAAATTCCTACATTTTGTCATGGTAGTTAGAATGGGAAATTATAATGACTACTAAAAACAAGTGGTTAATATCATTTTTCTAAAATTATATTAATGGCCTGAGCATCTTGAGATATAATTATCAATATTGTTGTATATATTAACTTTTAATTAGTTACTCTGCTTTTATTTATCTTTAAATACTGAAGGATAAATTACTGTATTTTTGTGTTTATTGATATTACTTTTTGCTCTATTTTGGATGCCCCCAAACTGTAGACTAAACATAGTTTTACTTTGAGAAGGTTAATAAGAGTTCAGAACAGTGAGCATGAGAATATGGTCTTTAGCCTTTCAAAAATTATATACTACTATATCAAAAAATAAATAAAATAAGCTATTACATTAATAGACAAATTTTTTTTATAGATGTATCTGGTACTTTGAGGAAGATTTATAAATTTAGGTTGATATGTAGGTAGCCAGATTTCATTTGAACTTGCCCAGACCAAGTAAAAATACTTTTGAAATTAAGAGATTATAAAATTAGAGGTTAAACTGTCATCTACCAAGTAGTAATAGGTGAAAGAGATATTAATCTTATTCTCATGAAATTTTATAATAATTGAGTGTAATTGCTGCAAAGCAAAACATTTAGGTTGACAGCATAATTCTGCCATTTATCACACTTTGTTGAAACCTTTATGAGTTCTGGAGAGTTTTGTCTAGTTCTGGAATTTCTTCTAAGCCCTAAACCAGAAAGTGTGCCTTTTTCTTTTTAGAAAACTTAAAAAAAAATTGTTTACATTACTTATAGCTGTCCCCATTTATCCCCCTTTACCCACCTCCACCCAGCCCTCGCCTTGCCTCTGCCCTCAGGCCATTACCCAACTGCTGTCTGTGTCTGTGTATCATGATGTTCTTTGGCTAATTCCTCCACCTTCTCCCTGCCCCCAACCCTGCCCCTGTAACAACTGTTAGTTTGTTCCATGCCTCTGTTTCTATTTTGTTAGTTTAATTTTTTGCAATAGCATGAATAGATCTGGAGATCGTTATGCTAAGTAAAAGAAGCCAGTCAGTGAAAGACAAACACTATATGATCTCACTTACATGTGGAACCTAATGACAGTGTGACTTTTTAGCATAAGTATGATTTGATTCTCTATTTTCTGATATGTGGGCCACTGCTCATTGTCTTCCTTCTGCACCTGTTTTGTTTTTTTCAAAGTAATAGGCATAACTACCTCTCAAGAATGTTAAGGAGATTACATGATATGCTATAACTGTATCTAGTATATAATTATAACCTGATTCTTTCCAGGTTTTCTCCATTAATTTGCTAATACATACTTATTGAGTCTCTATGAGCAAAACAGCCCTATTTTCCAGAGGAGATGGGCATTAAATAATTGTAGCCATACAAACGAACTATGACAGGCTTATATATAAAAAAGGAAAAGCAGAGGGATGAACAAATAAGACTCATGGAAGTCGAGAGAAGAGAATTTTAAGTACATGTAACTATATTGAGCATTGCTGAGAGGTCAAGCAAGTAAAGAATGGAAAATGTCCTTTGATCTGGAAACAAGAAAATTATTGGTGACCTTGTCAAATATAGGTGGACAGAAGGAATAGAAACATCTAACATAATAGTTAGATGTGACTATTAGATGAAGAAGTAAAGACAGAGTATGTGGCAACTCTTGTTGGTTTTATTTGTGAAGTAGAGCAATTGGAAGGAATGGTATATTGTAAAGGCTGAAGAAAAAAATTGAAAGATAACAGATACTAGAGTCTAAAGAAATAGAGAACAGAGGGGGATACCTTCTTTTTTCTATAAGAATCTCTCCTCATGCTTTCCACAATGAAATCAAATTTCAAATGTCTAGAGCTCGGTTTAGAATCTGTTAGTCTCAGAAACTGTAGACACAGACATGTCTCTATCTGAACAGTGTGTGGAAGCCTGATAAACTCTTCATTCCACTGGAAAGCAGGCATTTGAACAGGGCAGATACTTTCATTAACTAAAATGAAATTGGACATCTATTTTAAAATTCACAAACTTACATAATTATAAGGTAGGTAGTTTAAAAGTTCATACCACTCTGTTTTTAAAGAAGATTTTATTTATTATTTTTAGAGAGAGGGGATCAGAGAGAGGCAGAGAGGGAGAGAGTCATCAATGTATGGTTGCCTTTCACCTGCCTCCAGCTATGGACCTGGCTGGAGGCCTAGCTTGCAACCTGGTTATGTGCCTTGGCTGGGGAATTGAACCAGCAACCTTTGGGCATACCACTCATTTGATCTTTAAAAAATTCTATAGATACAAAAACAAAACAAAATGAAACAAAACAAAACAAAAAAACGTTAAGAGAGAACCTCTGAGAAGCTTAGAATTTTAAAAGATGTTGGATCTAACTTCACTTGTCTTAGGGTTTCAAATGATTAAAACCATTACTGATAATAATGTGGGTTTTGCCTCTAGCACTTAAGCCTAATGCGTCTGAGTGCATTATTATTGACTAAAAACTTGAATGATCTCTAAAGAGTTTAACATGTGCAGTGTGGTGACTACCAAGTTGGGGAAACATATTTGTTTTGTCCTTAGTTGTTAAACATTTCTCAACTCAGTAAGAAGTTTGAAGATGATATAAGAAAAAAGCAAATCCCAGAATATGAATTATTATCATTAAATCAAATGGCTGAAGGTGTTACTATTTCAGACTTATTTTCTCATTCAGTTTCAGGACATTGTTTTTATTAAAACATGTATAGATACCATACATTTTAATCTAACAAAAGAGAAAACTAATCAAGGCTAAGGTCATTTTGAATTCTTAAGATTTTAAAATACTACATTAAACTCCTCCCATAATAGACTTTTAGAGACTTCAGGGATTTGGTCTAAGTTTTTAAAAAAGGTGTTAACCATGGACATGGACAACAAGTGGGATTGACTTTGAGGGGGAGTGAGTGGGTAGGGAAGGTGATCGAGGGGGAGAGGGGAAAGGGAATGGATGTAATACAACAATAAAATTAAATTAAAAAATAAAAAGGTATTAAATTGTTATTCTATTACAGTTGTTCCATTTTTCCCCCTTTGCCTTCCTCCACCCATCCCACCCTCCACTTCCACAGTAAATTCCTACACTATTGTCCATGGGTCATTCATTCATGTCCTTTAACTAGTCCCTTTCCTTTCTTTCCACCATTATCCCCCCCTTACCTTTCCCCTCTGGTCACTGTCAGTCTGTTCCATGTTTCCATGCATGTGGTTCTATTTCATTGGTTAGTTTATTTATTTATTTTTGGTTAGTTTATTTTTTATTAGATTCCTCTTATAGGTGATATCATACGGTATATCTGTCTCCCACTGACTGGCTTATTTCACTGAGTATAATATTCTTCAGTTCCATACCTGCTGTTGCAAAAGGTAGAAATTCCTTCTTTCTTTCTGCTGCATAACATTCTATTGTCTAATGAATCAGTTTTTTAAAAAAATTTTATTGTTGTTGTATTACATCCATCCCCTTTTTGCTCCCCTCTGTCCCCCTTCCCACCTACCCATTCCCCCCAAAGTCAATCCGAACCAGTTTTTTAATATGCTCATCAGCACTTAGGCTGTTTCCAGCACTTGGCTATTATAAATAGTGCTACTATTAACATAGGGTTGCGTAAGTTCTTTTGAGTTGGTGATTCAGGATACTTAGGGTATATTCCAAGCAATGAAATTTCTGGGTCAGAAGGCAATTCCATTTTTAGTTTTTTTGAGGAAATTCCATACTGTTTTTCATTATGGCTGCACCAGTTTGCATCCCCACCAGCAGTGCACTAGGATTCCCTTTTCTCTGCATCTTTGTCAGCTCTTGTTGTTTGTATATTTATGGATGATAGCTATTCTGACAAATGTGAGGTGACATCTCATTGTGGTTTTAATTTGCACGTGTACGATGTCTAGTGATGTTGAGCATCTTTTCCTATGTCTATGGGCTCTCTGTATGTCCTCCTTGGAGAAGTGTCTGTTCAGGTCTTTTGCCCATTTTTAAATTGGACTGTTTGCTTTCTTGGTGTTGAGTCATATGGGTTCTTTATATATTTTGGACATCAAACCCTTTTCTGAGGTATCATTGGCAAATATGTTTTCCCAGACAGTTGGTTCCCTTTTCATTTTGATGATGATTTCTTTCTTTTTAAAATTAATTACTTTATTTTTATTTATTATTTCCAGAGAGAGGAGAAGGGAGAGAGGCAGAGAGGGAGAGAAACATCAATGTATGGTTGCCTTTCACCTGCCTCCAGCTACAGATCTGGCTGGAGACAGGGCTTGCAACTTGGTTATGTGCCCTGGCTGGGAATCGAACCAGTGACCTTTGGGTACACAGGCCAGTGCCTTACCCTCTCTGCCACCAGCCAGGACTGATGATGGTTTCTTTAGCTATGCAAAAGTCTTTCAGTTTGATATAGTCATGTTTAGTTATTTGTTTTTCCTTTATTTCCCTTGCTCTAGGAAATATATTTTCAATATTGCTATGTGTGTTATTTGAAAATTTATTGCCTGTGTTTTCCTCTATGACCTTTATGGTGTAATGGCTTATATTAAGGTCTTTTATCCATCTTAAGTTTATTCTGGTGTATGGTGTAAATTGGTGATCTATTTTAATTTTTAAGCATGTGACAGTCTAGTTTGCCCAACACCATTTGTTGAAGAGACAATTTTTACTCCATTGTATGCCCATGGAGTTAAACATTTTGTTAAAAATTAACATTAATTTTGTTAAAAATTAATCGACCATAAAGGTGTGCATTTATTTCTGGGTTCTCTGTTCTATTCCATTGATCTATGTGTCTGTTCTTATGCCAGTACCAGACTGTTTCAATACAGTGGCCTTATGATATAGTTCGATATCAGGTATTGTGATTCCTCCTACTTTGTTCCTCTTTCTTAAGATTGCTAAGGCTATTTGGGGTTGTTTTTGGCTCCATATAAATTTTTGAAGTATTTGTTCTAGATCTGTGAATATGCCATTGGTAGTTTAATAGGAATTGCATTGAATCTATAGATTGTTCTCAGTAGTATGGACATTTTAATGATGTCAGTGCTTTCAACCCATGAACACAGTATATGCTTCCATGTACTTATATCTTCATTTTTTTCTCCAATGTTTTATAGTTTTCTAAGTATAAGCCTTTACCTCTTTGGTTGAATTTATTCCTAGGTACTTTATTTTTCTTGTTGCTATTGTAAGTGGGATTGTTTTTGTAGTTTCTCTTTCTGATATTTCATTGTTGGTGTACAAGAATGTTATAAATTTCTGAATATTAACTTTGTATCCACTATTTTGCCAAATTCACTGATTAGGACAAACTTCTTTTTTGGTGGAGACATGGGGTTTTCTATGTACACTGTCATGTTGTCTATGAATAATGATAGTTTTACTTACTCTTTTCCAATTTTGATGTCTTTTATTTATTTTTCTTATCTGATCACTGTGACTAGAACTTCCAGTGGTCTCCATTTTGCAGGTGTGCTTTATGAATCAGGAGGATTTGCATTGATATTAGCATAGAAGCATATAATTTTAAATTAAAAGAGGATTTAGGAATCCTTTATTACTCTCATACTAAAAGGGGACTGCAAATACTATGTTCAATTTTTTGATATGTGCATGCATTCAGATACTCATAAATTTTACCAGATTCTTAAAGTGACTGCCGTAAAAAAGCATCTAAAATTACATTCATAAAGGAGAAAACTAACTAATGCCTTGAAGATCAAGTCCTTTACAAAAACTGCACAAAATTTTAGGGGGAATAATTTATATTATGATATATACATCTTGAAGTCTATAAAATCAAAACAGATGTATTTCTCTACTGTCAGGTCATTTATCAGGCACTATCTGTTGCATGACTCCATGTTAGGTGCTTTGGCAAAGCTTTATTTATTTATTTTTTTAACGAGAGAAATTCAAAGGGTAAGAGGAGATGGACATCTTCATCTTTACTGGGGAAAATAAAGAAAAAGCTATTACAAGTTGATCAAATTAGATTCTGAGAGTGGATCTACATTAGTATTTTGCATTGCACTGACCCCATGATAACATGATCAATTCAAACCTGGGAAGAAATGGAATGTGTTCACTGCTTCTCTGTTTTTCTATTTCAGGAGCGAAGTGAATAGACATCGTGATAGGGCCCAGCTGCTGTTTCCATGGACTTAATGAGTTTCTTGATGCACCTCATTGTGCCACAATATTAGAGAAACATATGGCACATTTAACTCTTAACTATGGGTTTCTTTGACTTTTTATTGCATATTTTCCACTACATGATTCTATAGTTTCTTTAAGAAATAATATATATGATATATGATTTTATAATATATGCCAATTGTGTTAGTTATATGGATATAAGAACAAATTATACTTTTTTCTTAAATGTTAATAACTCTAGAGGAAGAAATACTAAAAATGACATAACAACCCAACCTGATTTTAAAGTAAATGTGAATAGTAAACCTTTTTGGATAAATATTGTGAATATTGAAGAAGGTACAACAGAACAACTTAATGTCAGTAACTTAATCTACTAGGCAGGATTTCATGAATTAATTGCATAAATGTCCTAAAAATTAAACATACACATTCTTGTAAAGATATTGGGTCAATAAGAGTGTGTTAAGAATGAAATGAAATTAATTGGGGATGCAGAAAAAAAAGGGAAGAAAATATCAATAAATAGCCTTCTTTATCTTGTTTTTCTGGTAATGATTTTCCTGCACCACACTTGATAATGAATATCAAGTTATAAGTCTGCAACATAAATCTTACTACACTATTATAATACTAATACTAATACTAATAATATACTAATTATAGTAAAGCTCAACCTGAGAATTAAGTAATTTCCTGGGGCCACCTGAAAGAGCCCAATGTTAACTGCATTATAGTACTGGGTTTTGATGTGCACCTATTATTTCCCAAGCTTTGATTTTTGAAGACATTGATCAAAAACTACCACCTTCTATCATGCACAATAGCCCTGCAAGAGGCCTGACAACACCTCATAACAATCACCTTATGGTGGCTCAAATGAAATGGATTTCAAAACCAAAAGATGTGAATGGCTAGGAGCCAGGGAGGAACTGATTTATTGAATTTACCTCTTAGTTAAAATCCTTGTGAATGGAAGCTACTTTTTCCCCATATATATATATATATATATATATTACTCCCATAGATTTTTAATTGGAACACTTCTAATGAAATTTCTAGAAGATAGAGTCTGGCACAGCACAAAAAAAAAAAGAGAAATAAAGACAGAAACTTTCCAAATTAATTTCATCGTTTTTTATGACAGTAATGAAAAAATATTGTTTTCTTGCATCTGGCTGGAAACTTTGCTTGCAACCTGGTTATGTGCCCTGGCTGGGGAGTTGAACCAGCGACCTTTGGGTCAGGCCGGCATCCTATCCACTGTGCCATCAGCCAGGGCTAAAATGTATAATTTTTTAAAGTTAACTTTTATTTTCCAAAATGGTCATATAAAACTTTTCTTTTGTAAATTTTTACTTTGTGAAAGTCTTTAAGTATGTTTCTAATGCCAAATGGCAGGATCTCACAACTACCTTTAAATTAAATGTCAGCCTTTGAAAGGAGTGAAATTAAGTATCTAATCTGATTTTGATGATGCTTGGGAGTAAAAGGAAGACATGTTTCAAGTTTCTAGTGGTGTAAATAAATAGCAAAAATGTTTGCCTTGATTTCTGTCTTATTGTAGTAAGTAGGATATGAGGATGAAAGGGAAACTAACAAAAAACCTCCATTATTTAACCTTAATAAATTAAGAGGATAGGCAAAATGTGGGATTTTTAATTTCTCATACCTTCTTTTCATTTTTTAAAAAAAGACTTTATTTATTTTTAGACAGGGAGAAAGGGAGGGAGAGAAACATCAATGTGTGGTGGCCTCTTGCCCCCAACTGGAGACTTGGCCTACCACCCAGGCATATACCCAGACTGGGAATCAAACCCATGACCTTTGGTTCACAAGCCAGAGCTCAATCTGCTGAGCCACACCAGCCAGGGCTCATGCCTTCTTTTCTTTTAATGGCACTGTTGTTAACTGAAAAATTATATACATTAAAAAAATCCTCACCCCATGATATATTTTTGATTTTAGAGGTAGAGAAGGAGGAGGGAAAGAAGGGAAGGAAGGGGGAGGAAGAGAGAGAGAGAGAGAACAAGTGATGTGGGAGAGAAACATTGATCGGTTGCCTCCCATATGCACCCAACTGGAGATTGAGCCTGCAATGTAAGTATGTTCCCTGGCCAGGGAGTGAACTTGCAAACTCTTAGTGTAAAGGACAATGCTTCAACCACTGAGGCACATGGCCTGGTCAGAATATACACATTTTAAAGGTTGCTGATTAGCCAGCCAGTAAGCATCCTTTTGGGTAACCATACCATGAACAACCACAGAAGACTTGGCCCTGAGCCTGTTGTACAGTGGAAGCTAGCCTGGCTGCTGAGGGGTGGGGTTAGGGAGTGTGAGCGTCAGGAATTTAAATGTTAGACTGCCTTAAGGGCTTATTCTTTTCTAAACATTTTTTTTTTTCATTTATAAAACCAGGATAATTAATTGGCCTCAATAAAGTGATTGTGAGTTTTAAATTACACATACTATGAATGTATAAAGCCCAAGCACAGTGCATGATAACAATAACCATTTCCTAAATGGTAGCTATAGTAATTAGAGATATCCATATGTAGAAGATCCTTTAAGATTTTTATGAAGAAAATCTATTGATCAATGACTATTATTTATTCTTTTTAAATAACTTACCTAGGATGCATTTTTAAATTAACTTCTTACAAAAATGCTTCAGTGTTTAACATTTGATATTCATAACAGTTACATAAAAGGCTTTCACATACTTTCTGAGTGAAACTGTGTTGTTGTATGCTTAAGGAATGAATGCTAAGGTAATGTTTTCACATTTATTAATTTATACAGGTGGATTTTATTCTGTGTAGGACAAATCACTAAGCCTATCTCAATCTCTAAGCATAAATATTCTGTAAGTTAAAAAAATAACAGGAGTTTCTTAAGTTCTGAGACCTATTGTAAGGCAGACTTAAATCCATTAGAGTAAACTAACTAAAAAGCATAGCTTTTGAATATGTGCTTAGGCAATTAACCACAATGGCACCGTTTCTTGTTATAGTCTTTAAATCAACAGCACTATTTATAAAGACTTGTTTAAATCAGCAAGTTCACAAAAAGGCTATGTATTTTACTCAAAGAACCATCAGAGTGTGTTACTATGATTGGAGTTTTTGCCATATTTTGACTCAATTCCCCGTAATCTTACTCAATCAGAGATTTGTGAAATGGTGATTATCTTTCCATAAACTGAAACCTTGTAGAATTATTTTCCTAATGAAACTCTGAATTATTACTGTTATTTCAGAAGAAAACAGTATCAATGTCCTAGTAAGAAAACTACTGCAATTTAAAATAAGAAGAAAAAATATATGAGATGATGATAAAAGATAAAATGAACTATATATTAGAATTCAAATTCATATGCTCTTTTCAGGAAAAATGTTGGTTAACATAAGTTAAAAACTTTAAAAATATCCACAATATTTAACTCAGGGCTTTATAGGACTCTATTCCAAAAAGATAATTTGAAATATAGAAACCACTCTAAGTTCATATATTCATTTCTTTCTTATTTAAAACAGGGATAAAATGAAGCATTATAAATATCCTAAATTAGAAGAATTAAGCAATTATTGTATGGGTAAATAATGGAAAATTATATAGCTATGAGAAATGATGTTTGCAAAAAGCTATTAAAATGAGAAATGTTTTGTATCACAATATTAAGTTTAAAGTATTATATATATTATTATAATCTTTTTATATGCAGAGCAAAGATTAGAACTAAATACACTGACATATTAATGCATCACATTCATAAGCATCTATGTGCTTAGATCTAAACATTTTTAAAAACACTGGAGTACAGTCATGGTTGCATGACAAATATAACCTATAGACTTTCATAAGACTATTTCTTTAAGAAAAAAATTGTCATAAAATATTTATTATTAAAAGTAAAGGAAACAAAGGAAACAATAAACCATCCTTAAAAAGCAATTATACGCCAGCTTATATAAACAGTAGGGAGGTAAAACAGGAAAGGATTAATTTTTAGTGCACTGCAAATTACTTCTCAAAAATTTTACAGTACAAAGAAAAGTAATGTGATATTTGTGTCTATTCACCCAACTTACATGTAAGTTCTACGGTATTTATTCTTTATTTCTTTTCAAAGATGCATTGAATATTTACTCTGTGCTGAACATTTAGAAATGGTTAGAGGAAAAAATAGGTACTTTTCTGTTGTCTATCTTTGTTAGTTTCTTATGGTTCTAGGTAAGCATCCTCAACTGGTATGAAAGAAACTCATAAAGCAAAAACAAAAAAAATATTATTTTCTATCCTCATTTTGCCTGTTTGTTTCTATGTATTGTATTAGGTAGGTTAGTTAAATCTCTTGGTCTTGAAAAAGTGGCCTTATTTAGAGAATGTCCTGTTGGGGCCTTTATTTAGAAGATGTCCCCCTTGTCACCAGAGTCAGATGCTCTAGAGGGTGGACTAATGTGACCTCCTGTTGTGGCTGGGCCACACTTCGATGAACGCCCTGACGGGAAAGGCTGATCCCTGGTCTGCCAGCTGTGAGGCCTGGCCACAGCTGTTGCAGGCTCACTGGTGTGCAGGACAAGCCTTTAACGTGCTGGCTGCAAAGCTACTTGAGCTGTTGCAGACACACTCTCTGCTGGTGCTGACTGAGGCTGCCCATTGGTGCAGCAGGGCAGGAGGTGCTTTGGAGGGGGGCTACCCTGGGTAGGTGGGTGGATGAGCAGTGTTGGCATGTTAACAGAAGGTGTTATTATGGTGTCTGCCAATGTCAGACCAGCTAAACTGAAGAAGGGAAAAAATGGTGCTGACCCAACAGCAATCCCTGTCCCTTCAACACACACTCTAAAATTAGTCAGGGTATCACCTTCATGTAAGACCTAGATGCTTTTCAAAATGCTACCCCTGTACCAGAACCCAGAAAGAGTGCAACCTAGGTTTCTGACAGCCCTTTGGCTCTCCCTGATGTAAGCTTTGCTGGTTCTCAAGCCAGGTGTTATGAGGGCTCCACTTCCTGGTTCAGGTCAAGCAGGTGGGGGCTCAGATCCTTGCTCTTCAGGAATGATCTCTGCAGTTGTGATGTCCCTCTGACTTGTGAGTCACTGCATGAGGAGTGGCAATAAGCACATACCTATCAATAATCACTTTAAATGGAAGTTGACTAAGTTGAAAGACCATAGGATGACTGAATGGATAAATAAAATAAACAAACAAAAGTGAAACAAAGTTTCTACCTACACTGCCTATATAAGACTCCAGAATGAAAGACACATGAAGACCGAAAGGAAAGGGATGGACAAAAAGACTTTAAAGCAAAGACTGAATAACAGGAGATAAAAAAAATGACCCAGCAATTCCAGTTCTGGAGGCTTATCTGAAGGAAATGAAACTATTCAAAAAGATGTGTGCACCTCTATGCTTACTGCAGCATTATTTACAATAACCAAGTTATTGAAGTGCACATACTGGAATATTACTCATCCATGAAAAAGAAATAGATCTTGCCATTTGTGACAACATGGATAGATCTAGAGGGTATTATACTAAGGGAAATTAACTCAGAAAGAGAAATACTATATCATTTCACTTAGGTGTGGAATTTAATAAAATACAAGGAAATGAACAAACAAAAGAAATTGACCCATAGATACAGGAAAATTGATCATTGCCAGAGGTCTGGGTGGTGGGGGTATGGGAGAAGGTTAAGGGAATTTAGAGGTAAAAGCCTATAAATAAGTCATGAGGATGTTAAGTACAATATAGGTAATATTAATAACTTCATATAGTGACAAATGGATAGTGGACTTTCTGTAGTGTATATAAATGTAAGGTATATAAATGTAAAAGCTCACTGTGTTCTACACTTGAAATTAATATAATATTGTATGTCACCAGTAATTTAATTCAAAAGAGCTTTATACTTCAGAATAGGAATTAGACATGCAAAAATAAATACAAAAAAAAAAAAAAAAAAAAAGAATATATGGTCTGATGGTTGGGGAACAACCTGTATGGCCTCCAGCTAGCTTGTTGTCTCCCAAAGCAAGGGATCAGAGATGGTGTCCTGCTAGGAAGTCTTACTTCCTAAAATGCACATGCTGTGGTTGGTTACAGACCTGGCATAATGACTATCTCTTCCCAGCATAGGGTATTTTCAGGAATATTAATTTTGGTGAAATGCCATTTTTTTGGCCAATAATACACATCATCAAACAGGTCCATCCTCCCTCAACAATACTCCCGGTCCTGGAGGAGGCCCAACTCTCCCAGACTCTGGATGGCTAGCCATTGGATGGGACACAGCCCAACAGCTGAAATTTATGCTACTCTGCCAACAATGGCCTCCCAACCATGGTGATGATATCAGTGACTTTTGGATAACTACAGAGAAATAGAAGTGCAGTTCAAACTTTCCTGTCAAGACTGACAAAACATGACAGTAGCAAACATAGTAGGGCTCTGGGAAACCTTGGAGTAGATGGGATATAAAAATGTGCTCATATACATTCTCAAGCCACAGAATGAACTGTACATGTTTATGCATGAACAGATAGGCAATTTAGAGCCTTTCCTTCCAAATCCCCAGTCCTGTTGCCAAAACCTTCTGCCAAAATAAATACAAACACTAAGTTTACCAGCAAGGTAGTCCAGGTTATTCCATCCACAAGAGAGATGCTTTGACTGAGGCTTTAGTGGGAGTGGTAATGAGGTTCTTTGGAGATTGAGAACATTAATGAAAATAACTTCAGACTAGACTTGGCAAAAGAAATGGTCTACAGTCTTGGAATTCTCCTTGGAGATGACTTAATGTTTTCATTTGGCAATGGGAAAAGTGAAGCTGAGAGGATAAATGTTTCACCCAAGATCTAATAGCATAGTTACAGTGAGAGCTAGTTCTGTATTTATGATTGCTGATTCACACTACTATTCCTTTATGCCTAGTGGTTGGTACAGTGAACCAACAAAAATATCTGTTAACTATGAGTTTAGAGTGGACAAGGGATTGAAGCAGACATAACCAATGAAAGAGCGATATAGAGATGTTTTTGAGCTTCAAAGAAATTGTATTCATTAAATTCCTTTCCTGTCTTCTGATTGCTTCTGTATTTCCCATTTATCAGACCAGTCCTTTCTTAACCTTTAGTTAGAATGAATATTTAAATGGCATATTTATGATCCTTGCATATAACTTGAAAACATGTTTCTTCTTCTTGTGACTTTTTCATTAGATGAAATTGTTGCCACTGCTAAGTCCCAGCTGTTAACATTTTCTAAGCAAATTATAAGAACAGCCAGAGTGCTCACTTGCTGTGAAATAGTGTAAACAGAGGAAAAAATTACATAGAATTTGACAAAGAAAATGCAGCATTATTTTGAGAAGAGAACAGGTTCAGCTTTTTAGTATATTTAAGAAGAAATACATGTGTTCAGAATCCTCTCTTTCTCCAGCTTTGGGTGCTTAGATTAATATCATCTTTGTCAAAATGTTTTCATGCTATTCCTGGAATTTACTAATAAAAAATTGTGTATTTACACACCACTAAGTCAATAAGTCAAAGCAGACCAATCCAAGAAGCAGAAACAAACAAGAGTCACCTAAAATGGGGAGACGAAGAAATAAACCCTCAACAAAATGAAAACAGACTGAAAAAGAATGAAGAGGTTTTAAGAGAGCTGCAGGACAATATGAAGTGTAATAACATCCGTATCATAGGGATACCAGGAAAAGAGAAGGAGCAAGGGATAAAAAACCTGTTTGAAAAAGTAATGACAGAAAACTTACCCAACTTGAGGAGAGAAAATGTCATGCAAACTCAGGAAGCACAGAGGGTCCCAAGGAAGATGAACCCAAGCAGGCCCACTCCAAGACACTTCATAATGAAAATGGCAAATTTCAAAGACAAGGAGATAATCCTAAAAGCAGTAAGAGAGAAACAGCTAATAACATACAAGGGGCATCCATAAGGTTATCAGCTGATTTCTCAACAGAAACATAGTAAGCCAGAAGGGAATGGCAAAAAAATATTTCAAGCAATGAATAACAAAGGCCTGCAACCAAGAATACTCTACCCAGCAAAGTTCTCATTCAAAATGGAAGGGGAGATAAGGAGTTTCTCAGACAAAAGAAGTCTAAAAGAATACATCTCCACCAAACCAGCATTGCGAGAGATGCTAAACGGTCTGTTGTAAGAAGATGAAAAAACAGAGAGACAGACATGAACACAGGTACAAAGGTAAATGGATTAAATGCGCCAATCAAAAGACATAGGGCAGCTGAATGGATAAGAACCAACTTTAACTTATGAATGCTTTAAAGTGATCTTGTTATAAATAGATTTTACTAAATAAGGTACAGTTTTGTATATTACTTGTATCTGCATTACTGCAGGTTAAGTTTTCTTAGATTGGAATTATTTCACAATATGGGAAAATCAAGTTACTTACAATAACTCAGAATAATCAAATGTAGTTAAGGAAGAAGAAAAAATAAGAATATGTGGTTGTATATTACATAGAAGACATGCTATCTTTCTTATTCACTGTTATAAAATATGTGCTTATTTGTGGGTGTGTAATATATAGATTTTGTTAGCAATTATGTTTTAAATAGCAACCAACTGGTCATGGGTGTGTTGTGAAATAAGTCAATCTTTAGATTAGAAAAGATGCTGAGAATGAAGACCAATTTGGAAGGAATTTGCAAACTACTAAACTATATGATTTGTGTACATAGACAATATATATTCTCATATTAGCATGTAAACTAGATGAGATTCCTTTTAAGTAAATCATGGAAACATACATTTCCAGTTATGAAGGCCCCCAAACTGGGGATGCTTGGGAAAAGGAATTAATGCTAGAGTAAACTTTATTATTATTATTATTATTATTTTTAATTTTATTGTTGTTTTATTACATCCAACCCCATTTTGTAAACTTTATTATTGAAATGTGAACATACCTAATCTCTACCTCAACATACTCTTAAATAGTTCAGGGGATAGTTTAAGTCCACGTAGGAAGTCAACCACAAGTTTAAAAAATAGCTAGGATACTATTCTACAAAATTATTATCTTAGGGATTTTTATTTTTTTACCTCAACTTAGTAGACATAATAATTTCTACTCTGGGGACCAGCTGAGCACTGCAAGTGCCATTATTTCTGAAGGCTTCAACTTGCAAAACACATGTAGAGAAAAAAACAGAAGGTATTGAAAGAAGTAAGACCTGTGCACAGCCTAAATAAATAAATAAATCTACTATTTAAGATGGAAAACTCCAAAAAGAATAAATTGTAGTTCCAGTAGCTTAAAATAACATTGAGTTGTATTATTGGAAGAGGGAGGATCTGACTCAAAAACCATTCATTTTTTACTATGGGTTTGGCACTGTCTCTAGGACAACTTTCACAAAAGTGAGTTCTGCAATACACCATTTCTGTGATATTTCACAAAAATAGCATTCCAGAGTAAAATAAGTATTAAAGAGGAAAAAATATGCTTAATTTTGCTACAATATATCTAAAACACTATCATTTAACATGTAATAATTATGTAAGCTATTGGCATATTTTAAATTTTTTTGTATTAACTCTTCAAAATCCAGTATGTACTGTAAATATGTGTAAAAATATGAATGGGTATAAATGTATTTTTGCATGTATTTGGTAATAATGCAATTCATATTATTTAAAAGAGTAATTCTTTAAACAAACGAATTAATGTAGGCATTTTGAAATAATGAAAAGAAAACTTTGTATTAATATGATTTGAGAAGCTGACAGAGGCAGTAATTAAATGGTGAATTTCCTGGATATGAAAGGAAAAAAGAAAAAGTACACATTAGTGGTTACAGAATAGACAGGGGGATATTAAGAAGAATAAAAGAAATAGAGAAGTGAAAGAACTTACATGCATGACTCATGTACATGAGGCATTGCTGGAGGAAATGGGATACTGAATGGAGAAGGGCAACAGGGGGAAAATTGGGACAACTGCTATAGCAAAATAAATAAAATATATTAATTAAAAATTGTGTATTTATTCTTATATGTTTAAACTTCAGTCACCTTCAAAATATTCTCCATTTGATGTAATACACCTATTGAGACTTTTCCCCCACTGCTCAAAACAGTTTTTGAACTCATCAATTTTGATGTCTTTTAGTGTTTCTGCCATCTTTTTTTTGTTTGTTTCATTTCTTCCACATCAGCAAGACTTTTCCTTTTGAGGACTCTTTTTACCTTGGGAAAAAAACAAACAAAAAATGTTGCTCAGGTGAACAGGGAGAGTGGGGCATGGGGGCCATGCTTTTTTCACCATGTTTTTGGTTAAAAATTGCTGAACACTCAGGGCAGTGTGGGCAGGTAAGCTTGTAAATCACCCAAACACACTGAAAGGGTCTTCAAAAAATTCACTGAAGCCAAATGCAGCCTCTCATCACAACGCCAGCTGGAACACTGATATAGATAGGTTCTAGAACATTCAACTAGCCAGGAAATCTGTACTATAAGGGACCCACCCTCCAGAAGGTAATTCCCTTTATTTTCAGAGGTAATAAGAGATTTCACTTTTATAACAGCTTTATGGGTATAATTGACATGCAATAATCTGCACATATTTAATGTACTCAATTTGATAAGGTTTGGCATATATAGAAGTCAAATCATCATCACAGTTTAAACCATTAATGTATACATCACCTCCAAAAATGATTTTTCTTTGGTCCTTCATACTCCTTCTTGCCCATATTTTGCTGTCCCTCTACAACTTTTTCCCAGAAACCACTGATATGCTTTCTGTCACCATAGATTCCTCAGAGTTTATAGAAATATTTTTATCTTGTTTCTGTTTCAGAATAATTATTTTTACATTTATTTATGTGCAGTATGTATCAATGTACTAAGTAGTTGTTAAGTAGTATTCCATTATATAGTTATACTCTTTATGGATATCTAGGTTTCTCCAGTTTGCTGTTATATAAAAATTTTTCAAATATTTTTTTGTTTTTTGTATGGACATTTATTTTATATCTGGAATGGCTGGGTACATATGTGTTTAGCTTTTTAATAAATTATTAACAGGTTTTCAAAGTGGTTATAATGCTTTACATTTCCACCAGCAATGTTTGAGAATCCTAGATGCTCCACATTCTAGCTGATAGCTGATATGGCCAATCTTTAAAATTTCAGCCACTCTAATAGATATGTAGTAGTATTTCACAGTAGGTTTAATTTTTCATTTTCCTGCTAACTAATGATGTTCAGCATTTTTTTTGTGCTTATTTCCTATCTGTCATTTCTAGTGACATACTTATTCAAATATTTTGCTCATTTAAAACAGTTCTTTTATTCTTACTGAATTAAAAAATTTATGTATTATGATACAAGTCCTTCATCACATATATGCATTACGATCATTTCCTCTCAGTCAATGGTATGATGGTTCAGTCTATGGACAGTGTCTTTGGAAGAAATGTTTAATTTTGAAGTATAATTTATCAATGTGTTCTTTTGTGGATTATACTTTTATTGTTGTATCTAAGAAATGGTTGCATAACCTGCTATTGCAAAGGTGTTCATGTTACATTGTTTTTGTTTTTTTTTTAAATTTAATTTAATTGTTGTCGTATTACATCCATCCCCTTTTTACTTTCCACTGTCCCTACATTATTTTATGAATTACATTTGGGTCTGTGATTCATGTGAGTCAGTGTTTGTAAGTTGCACAGGTGTGGACTGAAGTTAATTTATTAAAATTTATACAAATATCCAATTGTGCCTCCAAAATTTATTGGGTAAGAACTATCCTTTCACCACTGAACAACTGTCTTTGCACCTCTGTCTAAAATAGTTGGTCTATTTTTAAACCCTTTATTCTGACACATTGGTTGATTTTTCTACCTTTTCACCAATACTACAGTTTTTAGTATTGTGACTTTGCAATAATTCTCAAAATAAGATATTGTTAGCCTTGCAATTTTATCCTTTTACAAAGTTCTTTTGGCTCTTCTAGTCCTGTTCTTTGTATTTCCACATGACTTTTAGAATGGGTTTGACATTTTATACCAAAAATCCTACTGGAATTTTGATTGAGGTTGAATTGATTTACATATCAATTTAGCTAGAACTATGTTCTTAACAATGGCGAGCTTTCTGACCATGAACACAATATATCTCATTTACTTAGATCTTTAATGTTTGTTAGCAAAGTTTATTAGCTTTCACACATTTCATAGTTTTTCATTTAAATAGACACATTTTATTTAAATACATTTACTTAAAATTATTTTCACTTCTTTGTATGAAAATTAATAATATCACTTGTCATAACTGGAAGGTAACTTTGATAATCAAATAACAACAACATAATTAAAATGCCAAAGGGTTAAATATAAAGAATCTTAAAAGCAGCAATAGAAAAGAAGATAGTTACCTACAAAGGGGTTCACATAAGACTCAACTGATTTCTCAAAATAAACTTTGCAGGCAAGACAGGACTAGCAAGAAGTATTCAAAGTGATAAAAAGCAAGGATTTACAACCTAGATTACTCTATCCAGCAAAACTATCATTTAAATGGAAAAGCAGATAAAGTACTTCCCAGACAAGGTAAAACTAAAGGAGTTCATCATCACTAAGTCATCAGTATATGAAACGCTAAAGGGAATTATATAAGAAAAAGATCAAAATGATGAACAATAAAATGGAAATAAATTCACATCTATCAATAACTGAATCCAAATAACAAGCTAGGCAAACAAGCAGAACAGGAACAGAATCATAGATATGGAGATCATTTGAAGAGTCATCAGGTAGGAGGGGGAAGGGAAAAAATGAGGAAAAAGTGCAGGGATTAAGAAGCACAAATTGGTAGGTACAAAATAGGTACAAAATATAAGCATAGTATAGGTAATGGAGTAGCTAAAGAACATATATGCATGATCCATGGACATGAACTGAAGAGTGATTGCTGAAGGGAATAGGGTACCAGGTAGAGGGGGGCAAAAGGGAAAATTGGGACAGATGTAATAGCATAATCAATAAAATATATTTTAAAAAGTAAAAACTAATGTATAGAATCCAAATTTGCATGTGCAAATAAACAATATGCACTAGAAGCCCCTGAATGTGAACTGATTTTCTTACATTTTTAATCCACTGTTTTAACATGGCCCTAACATCCATTTAAAATACCTATCTTTCAAGTGTGTAACACTTGCAGACTGTCAAGCTGTGTTTTTTCATCAACACTGATCATGCTACCATCCTGAAGTCTTCCTCTGGGAGAAGGAAAGTAAACTCCACATCCAAATCTTCAAACTTTCTCAGAAGTGCGGGGCTGGGAAAAGAACTTAAAATATTGCTCAATTTAAAAAAGGGCAGTAAGAGGTATAGGAGAGTACTTGAAGATTACTTTACAAAAATAAATGGTGAAGCCTTGGCTGGTGGCTCAGTGGATGAGCGCTGGCCTTCTAACTCAAAGGTCCCTGATTCAATTCCCAGCCATGACCCATGACCAGGTTGCAAACCAGGTTTCCAGCCAGGTCCCTGGCTAGAGGCAGGTGAAAGGCAACCATACATTGATGTTTCTCTCCCTTTCTTCCTCCATCCCTGCCCTTCTCTCTGAAAATAATGAATATAAGACACACACACACACGTTGAGGAATTCCTGAAGAAGCAAGGGAAAAAAGGGCTTCTTTGGGGGTGGGGAAGGGACATTGGAAGTCCATCAGGACAGTTTCTTGGGTCTTCCGTTGCCCTTCCTGTCAGACGGTAGGCACTCTCCTCCCCTGGCCCTCTGGCTCTCAGCAAAGCTTGGCCGGTAGGCCGGGTGGGCGGGGTAGCATCTTCAGGCTTTCTTTAGGCTCGGAAGGCTCACCCAGCGCAGGGGCATTAGCTGAGCACCTCTCCACTCGAGTAGCTCACAGGATATCAGCACCTCTTAGAGTCTCCAGCTCCGGGAAACGGTGGTCCCCAACTCGCTGAGGGAACTGTGTCAAACTTGGTCTGAGCGTGGGAAGCAGCCAGACCACAGCCAGTTCCACCGGCCCCGCACACGGGCAGGGTTAGCTGTGGACCACTCACTTCCCTGCTGTTACCCTTCGCCAGACACTTCTCGGGAATGGAGCCGTCGCGTTGTGGTAGCAGAGACCGCAGCGGCAGCGGCAGCGGCAGATCCCATCTGGTCCCTGGGCTGGTGGCAGCGGCCCCTCCACCTTCTTCTCCTGTGTTCCCAGTATCCCCAGGGATACCAGTTCCTCCAACTTTTCTGCGGCCTTCCAGCCTCTTACTACGGGCAGCCTCGGCTGCGGTTGCTCCCACCGGGGGAAGTGGAGGCTGCCCGTCGGCTCCCGGGCTGGAGAGGGGGGTGGGCACAGTGGGCTGCGGCTACCCTCGGACTCCCAAGTGTGCCCGTTGCCGCAACCACGGCGTTGTGTCGGCCCTTAAGGGCCACAAGCGCTTCTGCCGCTGGCGGGACTGCGCTTGTGTCAAGTGCTCCCTGATCGCCGAGCGCCAGCGCGTCATGGCCGCCCAGGTGGCGTTGCGCAGGCAGCAGGCCCAGGAGGAGAGTGAGGCCCGGGGGCTGCAGAGGTTCCTGTACTCTGGACACTCCAGGTCCGGGCTTAGGACCTTTGGAGGCAGCAGCAGTACCGAGAATTCCCCGGCTGTTAGCGTCCCTGCAGGGGTGACTGCGCTGGGACTGGATGCCTTGAGACAGGCTAGTGGTCTCGCGACTTCTGCTTTCAAAGTACAGCCAGATTACATGGAGGAAAAACAAGGTGAGTTGGTCTTTTATTTCCTCTTTGCAAAAAAAAAAAAAAAGATTTTTCTGTAGCAAAAACTTTTTGAAACAAGCAGCCTTGTCCTGGATGCAGGCAATAAAAGTTCTTTAGAAGAAGCCCTTGTTTAAGTTGCGAGAAACCGCTCCACAGTGACATTAACGAGGATGGTTGAAACCCATCACATTGACTTTGGAAAAGCTTTCTGTGTCCTTTAGGTGGTAGGATAAGGGAATGAAAAAGTAAAGGGTGAGTAATTAGAGCAAACTTATACTAGGATCGAAGTTTGCACCCAAGTTTCTAAGACTTTGTGGGAGTAGAACTTCCAGTGAGCATTGAGTGAAAAGCTTAGTGAAAGGTGCTGCACTTTGAACTTCCTCTGTACTGTTTCAGCTATAAAACCTGCATTCATCTTCTGATCTTCTGTGAGAAACTCACTGATAGTTGAAAGTACTCTGGGGGCAAATTTTGGAACCAGCTAGAAGTAGGGAAGAGACTGAAATACACCAAAGCCCCCTTTCCTCAATATTCATCAATATTTTAAGCCTTTCACTCCTAATCCCCATTTGTCAGCCTCCTAAAGTGTAACATGCTCTAATATTTGAAGTTTCAATACTTCACACAGAAAAAAAAAATTAAGTTTACACATTTGTAAAAACATTAATAAGAATTTTGAAGTCCAATATTAAGGATTTCTTATCCAGTGAGTTTTAATTATTTTCTGTTCTTTATCAACCACAAATCACTTTCATCCACTGTAATTTGTGGTTGATAAATGTATATTTGACTAGGATAATCCCAAATTAACGTTTTATGCTAATGAAAATCCCACTTTATTTTAGTGAATGTCATAGGATCTACTAGCAGTGAAAATGTTATTTTAGTATTTTTGTATAAATCCAAGGCAGGTTATATCATATGAGATTATATGATAGTTATACATTAAGTTATTAATTAGAAAACATTCCTGGATTTTGACAATTGCAGGTCATAGATAGGATGTACTTTTGAAAAAAGACTATCTCTGTATTTAAATAGGCATAATAATTTTTTATCTAGGCCAGTTTTATTTGCCCATGTTCTAGCTTACATCAGTAGACAAAAATAGACTTTAAACATTTTTTTCATTAAAAATAGAAGAGGACTAAAGAGCAAGGTTATTAAACAAAACTACAATAAAAGAGAATTAAAGTTAAAATTCTATAAACTAAATTGACAGTGAGATGTGGCTGGCAATCTTCTGCTAGATATTAATTTATATAGTATTTTCCTTGGAGGGATACCAAAGTGCTCTGTTTTATAGAGTTAATTCTTTTATTTTATTCTTTGCCTCAGTTGACCCCCTTTTTTGAAAGATTTGTTTCGAGGCTTTTTTGACTGACTGCCTCCTCTTACACAATATCTGTAGGAAGAAATTCTATTTAATTTACTCATTCATGAGATGAAGACTAACAGTGATTCAGAGGTGAATAAGATTTGCCTGCACAACAGAACCTTAGAGTCAAAATGAGGAAAACTATATGTATACAAAAACTACAAGGCATTATATACAGTGATAAAAATGAAGAAATAAAATGAGCTATAGGAGTTTAGAGAACAGAAAGGTGACATAAATGATATCACAGTATTTTAAAGATACCTTATTTTCTAGTCTTATGCAATCAGTATTTTATTGCATTATATTATACAATATAAGTAAAAGATAATAACAAAAATATACATAAATTACTTTAGAAATAAAATGTCGATACCTCACACATGTATTTAGAGGGTCCTATTTAGTGAATCATTCTGGTAAGTAAAAGAGAACTACAGACGTGCACCAGTCTAGCTCTGCCTGGAAGACTTCATCAGATTTTTTTTGTTTTATCTGAAGTTGAAAGTAATAGAGTCTTTGTAATTTGTGAGCCTTTTCTTTTGTTAATATTTGATATAATGACATTTTAATGATCATAGTGTTAAATTGTAGGCTTTAAACTTTTTTAAAAACTAGATATTTCTTTAGAATTTAGGACCTCTTCTTGAGAGAGCATGAATTGTAAATTGTGATTGAAAATCACTGTTTTAGGCAATATTTTTTTTTGTTGCATTTTGTAGAGGAAAGTTTGGCAGATATTCTGAGTATCCCACTTGACCATACTATACATTCTTTTTAAACAGGAACAGAGAATAAATATGTGTATAGTCTAAACTAAAGTAAAAGTTAATTATGGATATATATATAATTAATTTATTAAATATATTCTTATTTTATTAATATTCATATGCTCAACATATTAAGGGAGAAAAATCAGATTGTTATGTAAAATATTTCTGGAAAATTTCCCTTAATATTGAAGGGAGTTGTGATTTGAAGCAAATGCCTAATATGTAATTTTTACCACACACTTTGCAGATCCAACAGATTGCAATAGTGCAATAGTGCAGTTTCTACTTTTCTTTTAGATATAACTTGACCTCTTTTCTTGATATTTTCTTAGGAATTAAAAAAGAAAGCCTATATTTCACAGAAGACTATAAAGAGTACCAATCTTCTATCATCCCTCACATAAAATAAAATATGTGCCTGGTGTCATTTGAGATCCATAGAGCAGAAGTCATTATTATTTTAGATTTGAAGTGAAGTAAACAATTTTGCTATTTTCCACATTATTCAGGTGACTTAATTGGAATCTGAAATGTCAGCATTAAAAAAACAGTTATAGAAATTTAACATTAGTAATTAAATAGAATAGAATTTTAACTTCATACTGATTGTTTCTTCTTTTTATTTCTTGTCTAAACATTATGTTATTTTGATCTTTTTCCATGGTGTCACTGTAAAAAAAAGACTCACTTAGGAACAAAACTTGGGGCAAGTTTGCCAAGATGGGGCAAACTGTGAAATATTGGTGTTACATTCACAGTTTGGGGGTAACAATAGACTCAATTCCCTTTCCAAAATAACTTCTATATTTATGCATTATATAATTTTATGATCTTGAAATGACATATAAATAGCTTTTCCCCACTATTCCAATACTGGCATTTCCAAATGAGCCTTTAAAATTCTTACTCATTAAAATTTCTTACAGTGAATAGTATTACTAATATGCTATGATGGGATGGATTATTTTATCCAGCATTACTTTTGAGTGGGCAGCACTATGTTCTGGGAAGTTTTATCTTTGTTTGATTCCTTTTTTTTCCCCCCCAGAACAAAAAGAGAGTAAATGTGACTCTTGCCAGAGTGGACAAAAAGAAACATTCTTCAAATCTCATCAACTTACTCTGGACTCATCTCCTAAGTCTATTGGTGTCATTGGAAAACAAAATGTTATGTCGTCATCTATTTCAGAAAACTCAAACAAGGATGATAGCATTCTGTATCCTCACCCTGGGGAACAACCAGGAAGTGAAGAGAGTCCCAGGTCTCTGTCATCCTCTGACCTGGAATCGGGAAATGAAAGTGAGTTGGCCAAAAACTTCATTGCTGCCAGATCCAGACTTCCCACAGTGTCTTCAAGATCAAGAGATCCTCTTGATATCCTTATCAAGATTTTCCCAAGTTACAGGCGTAGTTGGCTAGAAAGCATTCTATGGTTCTGCAAGGGGGATGTGGTTCAAGCTATTGAACAAGTACTAAATGGGAAAGAACACCAACCAGACACCAGGAACCTAGCAAGTTCAGGAGAATTAGGAAATACAGCTTTTCAGAGAGCTTCAAATTTTAATTTAGCTGGAATTAGTTTTGGAACTCTAGGAAATAAATCAGCTTTTGCTCCTCTTCAAACAACTTCTGCATCTTATGGCGGTGATTCAAGTCTCTATAGCTTAAGTCCTAGACTAGGTATTAGTCCATTGCGGCTGACATATTCCTCTCCAGGAAGAGGGCTATCTGGTTTCATGTCTCCCTACCTAACTCCTGGGCTGGTACCAGCATTGCCTTTTCACCCAGGGTTGGATTTGGCCTTTTCTGGGATGATTAATGATTTTTCCTACCTTCCCAGTAAAGACTCTGTAACTGGTAGCAGGCTGTATTCCAGGCTGAATCAAGACAATATATAATGCATCTGCATCTTCTCCCTTTCTGGAGTGTATCTAGAAGCCATGCAATACAACCTCCACACTTACACTCAAACCTGCAACTATTAATGTGGTCACTATGTAGGTGAGTGGGTTATCAGGCCTTAAGGATGCTATTTTTTTTTAAAGCAATCTAATAAACTTGAGATTAAAAGACTTCATTTATTAAGTGAACACATTTAAACATTATATATGCCTTGAATAAAGCCATTTCAAGAAACTCTTTTATTCCAAAGTAGTGATTTTTCTCCTTAGAATATACATTGTAAAATTTCTATTTTAAAACTATACTTGTTTTTATTTTATTGAAAAGTGGAAATCATAGTTGTAAAATATATTTGTAAGTATAAAACAATCTAGCATTATATAAAATTAACCAAAAGGAGAGATTGAAAAACTGAGGTACTTCTAAATAATTATTGTTTTAAACTTCTTTCACTCTGTTCCTTGTACACTGGGAAAAAAATGTTAGAGTATATAAAAATATTTTATTCACATATAAATGATTAGTAATAAGTAAAACACTTGATAAATTTAAATTCCTTATTTTTTTCTGAATGTCTTATTTTTCATCATACCTGTCATTTGTGATGAGTGCCATTAATAAAATCATTTTCAGTGAACACTGAATTGCCCAGAGGTCAGTAACACAAATCATAGGAAATGAGACTCTGCCATCTCCTGGCCGCTATCTCTAATTGCAACTCAGTTCAGAGAGTCTAGGAATTAAAAGCCAATGGTTTCCTAATTTTCCTAATTCATATAAACTAAATATTTTTTGAAATAGTAATTTTAGATCATGCTACATAGAAAATTTCATATTATAAGGGGAACATATACTGTGGATGAGAATTTTAATCTTTTAGTGTTCTCTGCCTATATCGGGGAAATATTCCTTTCTGTATGCTTGTCACAAGAATATGGCAGTCATTCTCAAAGGTAAAATTAACATCATTCAGAAACTTTAAATAACTGTTCAGATAAATATTGATTGATTCTAGATACATGAAGCTTAATGCATTAACCTATATAAGATATCCAAACGAGAAAAATTGTCATTAAATATTAGAGGTTTCCTTGAGATTTTAAAAATACGTTTTGTTCTTCATTTGGAGCATTTGAAAGCTGTTTATTTTAGTCAGTGGAAAGTTCAAAAGAAAACTGCTTACAAAACAATTTTATGAAGTTTTTCTTTTTTTTCAAGTAATTTTTAAAGGATACTAGCTTTATTGTTATTGTTAGGAATTAATAGAAACCCAGCTGTGTTGTATGACAGTTGATGAATTAGAGATGGTTTAAACAGTGCGAGCAGCATGAGTCACTAGAGATTTTTCTTTTTTTTTAATTTTAAAGATTTTTTTATTTTTAGAGAGAGGGGAAGGGAGAGAAACGTCAATGTATGGTTGCCTTTCACCTGCCTCCGGCTGTGGACCTGGCTGGAGACCTGGCTTGCAACCTGGTTATGTGCCCTGGCTGGGGAATTGAACCAGTGACCTCTGGGTTCACAGGCTGGCACCTTATCCACTGTGCCACCAGCCTAGGCTAAATAGACTTTAAGTTTTGAGGAAAGATTCATATTTGTCCACTCAAAGCTTTGTACAGTATTTGGTGAATAATAGCCATTTAAGTGATAATTTTCCACTGACTGATTTAAATAAAAGATTTTTAAAAAAGGAGTATTAGCTTAGGGATTTATTTATTTAACAATTATTTATTAAGCATTTACTTTGTGCCAGGTACTATTCTAGACAGAGGGGACAAAGAGATGACTAAGATGCAAAACCTTGCCTCAAGTTGCTCACAGTCTCCGTTACCATGTGTGAGGCCTGTTCAGAAGGTATCTGGCCATGTAATATGACCAATAGAGACACTTATTAAAGAAGATACCAGATACAAGAAACATTATACATGTGGCAATAATGCCTCAGTCCCTTTCAAAGTAGGCACATGAACCCTGGCTGATGGTACAATGGATAAGGCACCAGCCTGCAAACCCAAAGGTTGCTGGTTCGATTCCCAGCCAGGGCAACATAATCAAGTTGTAAACCAGGTCTCCAGCCAGATCCATGGCTGGAGGCAGATGAAAGGCAGACATACATTAATGTTTCTCTCCCTCTCTGCTTCTCTCCCTTCCCCTCTCTCTGAAAAATAATAAATAAAAACTTTTTTAAAAATTGTAAACCGGTTTTTAAAAAAAGAAACAAAACAAAACAAAAAAACAAAGTAGGCACATGGGAACCTCACACAGTTCTCTCAGTCACCATCAGCTGCCCTGTCATATTTCCTGAATCACATCAATGGTCTGAAATCTCTTCCTTTTCAAAGGTGATTTTAGTTTTGGGACCATCCAGGAGCTTCAGGGGGCTAAATCTGGGCCATAGGGAGGCTGAGTCACTTGGGTGATGTGATGGTTTGCCAAAAAGCTCTGCATGAGATGTGATGCATGAGTGGGCACACGGCCATGATGAAGCTGCCAGTCACCAGTTGCGCACAGCTGCAGCCTTATGAATCATCCAAATAGTTTCTATGGAGGACTGTTCAAGTTGACACAAAATTTGATGCAGATTTGTTGCTCTACTTGCTCAGTCATTTGAATGTGATGGCCACACACAGTCACTCAACGGCAACTACCACCCCCACTGACTAGTACAGTGAAGCTGCCATTGTTTATGCAAATGCATTCCATGCCACTCTCCTTAGCTGCCAGGTTACATGAATGTCACACAAACTGTTCTTGTTATATTGATGATGGTTGGACTTTTTCTGGACAGACCCTGATTACAAAACCAAGTACTATTGTTGGTACTATTTGACATTGTTATTATCCCAGTGAGTTCTTTCCCATCTTCACATTTATGCCCATGGATGCTGCTTGAGGTCTGAACTCCTAAGCCTCTAATTAGGGGGGAGTGGAAGAGGAAGAACATCTGTTTCCATGTAATATGCTTAGGGAAGTTCATCCTGTTTGGTAAACAACTTTCAGGTCTGTGATGAAAGATATCACAAAGGGGAGACTTTTGTTTACTTTAATAAAGTCGTGTGTGGAAATCACCCAAGCATCCTCATGGCTGGATTAGGATTATCACCTAATCCCAATCTCAGGATTGGTCTTTGACATTCATCTGATTCAGAGCAGAGGCTTCCTGGTCTAAACTCTCGTCTAGCTATTCTGTGAAAACAAGTTAAGAATCAAATGTTTTTCTTTGCAACTTCTGCTGAAACAAAGGGATTCGATGGATTTTAACTGCTCCTCCTAGAAATTTCTAAATATGAACTAAGAAAACTATTTGCTAAGTATCCTAGCCATTCAACTCTTTATTTTTAAAATGTATTTTTAGAATACATTTTAAAATGTATTCTTTAATCTTTGAAATGAATAAGTCTTCAAAATGTAAGATAGGCTTTTAAAAAAAGCACCTTATTATATACCACTGTAACTAGACAAACTCTCCCATGCGCAAAATGGGACTTAGCATGTCATTAGCTTCATAAAGGCAAATATCTCTCTTTAGGGCAGCCTGATTCTCTAGTGTAGATGTTCCTCCTTTAGGTCAAGGGTAGTGGGAAAAGTTCCTGCTTAAATCCATTCCTTTCATCCCTGCCCTCACATCTCCAAGTAATCCTGTTACAATGCAAAGCTAGGCCCATAGTTATTTGACATCTTCCCTTTGTAACTAGAGCTGTTTTGGTGTCATACTTCAGAGCAGCTGTGCCAAACTTTAAAATACCTTTTTTTGTTTGTTTGTTTTTGCCTACTAAGCATTATTCAAATGAGAGAAATTCATTACCATTTCACCTTTCTGAATTCTGTGCAAGCCATGGAGGATTCAGGGAAAGAGGAGACAAGTATGAGAACTATGATGATATTTCTTTCTCCCCTTTGAAAATTGGTAATTGAAAAAAACACTGACATTGTAATTTTTGTTACACTGTGTCACATAGACTCAAGTCAAAATGGCCATATTATGTAGTCTTATGAGGATGCTCATAATTTTAAAATGGATGCATAGATGTAGACTTACCAAAATACATGTCAGAAAGTTGCTCTAAATGTTAAATATTTATTAAATCCATTTTATAGACAACTTCATTGAGAAACATGGACTAGATGTTGCTAAAATTAGGAGGAAATATATAAAATGTTGAATATGTCAAAGAATGTTGATGAAGAAATCCAAGTTAATCAGGAGATATTTTCATTTTATTTTATTCATTAAAAAAATTAAATTTATTGAGGTGGCATTGGTTAATTAGATAATATAGGTTTTAAGTATATGCACACCTAAGTTCATTGCAGCATTATTCACAGTGGCCATGACAGGAGGCATTTTAGATTCTGGTCCCTGACATTTTATACATTATTTTTTTGTTAGAAAATATATGAAGGAATAAAGATATAAAATTCATTGTTATCTTATTCATATATAACACACCTATGACAATGGCAGCTAATCTTTGGATGACAGAATCAAGTTATTTCTGTTCTGTTCTTTTAAAAATAAACTTATTGCAGCAATATTGGCTAATAAAATTATATAGGTTTCAAGTGTATAATTCTAAAAATATATCATATGGTTTGTGTATGAGTTTTTTTGGTCTTCTTTGTTGTTTTCAGTTTTATATCCCACATATGAGTGGTCATATGGTTCTTGATTTTTTCCATATGAATTTATTTCACTTAGCATGCATGATATTAAGATTCATCAATGTTGTCCAAATGGCAATATTTCATCTTTTCTTATGGCTGAGTAGTATTCTACTGTATGTGTGTGTGTGTGTGTGCGCGCGCATATTGGATTGGATAAAAAATATGATATATACAATCATTTATCAAAGAACACTCTAGTTGTTGTCATGTCTTGATCACCATGAATAAACACTGCAATGAACATACGTGTACATATGGCTTTATGAATAAACGTCAAATTTTCATTGCCAGAAGAGGCATTGCTGGGTCACATGGTAACCTCCACAGTTTTCCATTATGGAAAACAGTACATTCCCACCAGCAGTGAATGAGGGTTCCTTTTTCTCCTCCCCTTTCCAACACTTGTTATTATTTGTCTTGTTGATGATAACCCTTCCAACAGGCATGAAGGTGATATATTGTTGTGGTTTTGATTTGCATTTCCCTAACAGCTAATGAAGTTGGCCATATTTCTGTTGACCACTTGTGTTTCTTTTTGGGAAAAAAATGTTCAGGTCCTTTGCCCATGTTTTAATTGGGTTGTTTGTTTTCTTTTGTTGAGTTCTATGCGTTCTTTCTCTATTTTGGATATTAATCACTTATTGAAAGTGCTGTTGAAAATATTTTTTCTTATTTGACTGGTTACTTTTTTTTTTTTGCTGTGTAGAAGCTTTTTAGTTTGCTACATGCCCATTTACTCATTTTATTTATCTTTTCATTCTGGTTTATTTTTATTGTATTTTTCTATAACCATTTATTTCCCTTATACTCTAGTCCACCTCCACCCACTTTCCTCACCTACACTATTCTCACAATGTTGTCCATATGTGCTTTTTTTACCCTTTTGCTCAATCCCTTCATCCCTCCACCCCTGAGCTGCCAGCCTCTCTCTAGGAGTCTGTCTATTTTACTTATTTACTTTCACTTCTCTTCTCTTGCCTTTGGAGTCAAGTTCATAAAAAATCTTCTCTCAGACCAAACTCCAGAATTGTTTTTAAAATTAAATTAACTTACATTAATTTTTAAAAATATTTTATTTATTTATTTCAATGTATGGTTGCTTTTCACCTGCCTCCAGCCACAGACCTGACTGGAGACTTGGTTTGCAACCTTGTTATGTGCCCTGGCTGGGGAATCGAACCTGCGACCTTTGGGTTTGCAGGCCAGCACCTTATCTACTGTGCTATCAGCCAGGGCAAATTACATTAATTTTTAAGGAGAGGGAAAATGAAATAGAAAAGGAGGAAGAGAAACATCCATGTGAGAGAGCAACATCAGTCAGTTGCCTCTTGAGCATGCCCCAGCCAGGCAACAAACCAACAACCCTAGTATGTGCCCTGACCGGGATTTGAACACGTGAATTTTCACTTCATGAGATGCCATCCAACTATCGGAGCCACACAAGTCAGGGCCAGAATCAAGTTTTTTGTTTTTTGTTTTTAAATTTTATTGTTGTTGTATTACATCCTTCCCCTTTTTGCTCACCTCTCTGCCCCTCCCCACCCACCCATTCCTCACAAAGTCAATCCCACCTCTTGTCCATGTCCATGATTCCCTCATACTAGGTTCTTGTCTAAACTGCTCCACTTCCTTGCCTTTTCCTACCCCCTTCTCCCAACCCCCATTCCCCTAACTACTGAAGGCCTATTCACTGTATTCATATATCTGGTTCTGTTTTGCTTGTTGTTAGTTTTGTTCATTATTGTCCTGTAATGGGTGAGATCATATGGTATTTGTCATTCACTGACTGGCTTATTTCACTAAGCATAATATATTCTAGTTCCATCCATGTTGTTGCAAAGGGTAGGAGTTCCTCCTTTCTTTCTGCTGTGTAAATGTACCAAATTTTTTTGATCCAATCATCCACTGATGGGAACTTAGGATGTTTCCAGCATTTGGCTATTGTAAATAACACTGCTATGAACATAGGTGTATATAGGTTCTTATGAATTGGTGTTTCAGGATTCTTTGGGTATAGTCCAAGTAGTGGAATTGCTGGATCAAAAAGTAGTTCCATTTTTAGTTTTTTGAGGAAACTCCATATTGTTTTCCACAGTGGCTGCACCAGCCTACATTCCCACCAACAATGCCCCAGGGTTCCCTTTGCCCCACATCCTTACCAACACTTGTTGTTTGTTGATTTGTTGATGATTGCCATTTTGACAGGTGTGAGGTGGTATCTTATTATGGTTTTAATTTGCATCTCTCCGATGACTAGTGATGTTGATCATTCTTTCATGTGCTTCTGGGCCCTTTATATATCTTCCTCAGTAAGTTGTCTGTTCAGGTCCTTTGTCCATTTTTAAATTGGGCAGTCTGTCTCACTGGTGTTGAGTTGCATTAGTTCTTTATATGTTTTGGAGATCAAACCCTTGTCTGAGGTATCATAGGCAATTATGTTTTCCCATATGGTTGGATCCCTTTGAATTTTGCTGCTGTTTTCTTTGGCTGAACAGAAACTTTTCAATTTGATATAGTCCCAGTTGTTGATTTGCTCTTTGATTTCCTTTGCCCTTGGTGAAGTATCAGTAAACACATTTTGGTGTAGGATATCAAAAATTTTACTGCCTATCTTTTTCTCTAGGACCTTTATGGTGGCACTGCTTATGTTTAAATCCTTTATCCATCTTGAGTTTATTCTGGTGTATGGTATAAGTTGGTGGTCTAGCTTTATCTTTTTGCATGTTGCTGTCCAGTTCTCTCAACACCCATTTTTGAAGAGACTGTTTTCACTCCATTTTATGTTCCTTCCTCCTTTGTTGAATATTAATTGACCATAGAGTCTTGGATTTATTTGTGGGCTCTCTATTCTGTTCCATTGATCTATATGTCTATTCTTATGCCAGTACCAGATAGTTTTGATGACAGTAGCCTTGTAGTGTTGTTTGAAGTTTGGTATTGTGATTCTTCCTACCTTGTTCTTTCTCAAGATTTCTGTGGCTATTCATGGGCGTTTTTGGCTCCATATAAATTTTTGAAGTATTTTTTTGTATTTCTGTGAAGTCTGTCATTGGTATTTTAATTGGGATTACATTGAACCTATAGATTAATTTGGGTAGTATGGACATTTTAATGATGTTAGTTCTTCTCATCCATGAACATGGTATATGCTTCCATTTATTTGTATCTTCCTTGATTTCTTTCTTCATTGTTCTGTAGTTATCTGAGTACAGGTCTTTTACTTCCTTAGTTAAGTTTATTCCTAGGTTCTTTATTTTTCTTGTTGCTATGGTAAATGGGATTTGTTTTCTCACTTCTATTTCTGTTGTTTCATTATTGGTATACAAAAATGCTTTTGATTTCTGGATATTGACTTTATATCCAGCTATTTTGCTAAATTTGCTTATTAGGTTGAGTAAGTTTTTGGTGGAGCCAATCAGGTTTTGTATGTACACTATCATATCATCTGCAAATAATGACCGTTTGACTTCCTCCTTTCCAATTTGGATGCCTTTGATTCCTTTTTCTTCTTTGAAGGCTATGGCTAGAACTTCCAAGATGATGTTGAATAGAAGTGGAGAAAGTGGACAGCCTTGTCTCATTCCTGATCTTAGGGGGAAAGCTTTCAGTTTTTGTCCATTAAGTATGATGTTGGCTTCAGGTTTCTCATAGATGGCCTTTATGATGTTGAGGTATGTTCCCTCTATTCCCATTTTGCTGAGGGTTTTGATCATAAATGGTTGCTGTACTTTATCAAATGCTTTTTCAGCATTTATTGATATGATCATATGATTTTGTCTTTCAATTTGTTGATGTGGTGCATTACATTTATTGATTTACAAATGTTGTTCCATCCTTGCATCCCTGGGATGAAACCCACTTGATCATGGTGTATGATCTTTGTAATGTACTGCTGAATCCAGTTGGCCAATATTTTGTTGAGAATCTTAGCACCTATGTTCATCAGAGATACCGGCCTGTAGCTTTTTTTCTTAGTTGTGTCGCCCTAGTTTTGGGATTAGGATAATATTGGCCTCATAGAAAGAGTTTGGGAGTCTTCCGTCTTCCTGTATTTTTTGGTATAGATTGAGAAGAATAGGAGTTAGTTCTTCTTTAAATGTTTGGTAAAATTCACCTGTGTATCCATCTGGTCCGGGGCTGTTGTGCTTTGGGAGATTTTGGATTACTTCTTTAATTTCACTAGTTGTTATTGGCCTATTCAGGCTTTCTGCTTCTTCTGATTCAGTTTTGGTAGATTATACATTTCCAGAAATGTGTCCATTTTATTCAAGTTGTCCTATTTCTTGTCATATATTTGTTTGTAGTAATTTCTTATAATCTTTTGTATTTCTGAGGTATCAGTTCTGATTTCTCCTCCGTCATTTCTGATTCTGTTTATTTGGGTCCTCTCTCTCTTTTTCTTGATGAGTCTGGATAAAGGCTTGTCAATTTTGTTTATTTTTTCAAAGAACCAGCTCCTGGACATGTTGATTCTTCGAATTGTAGTTTGAAAATCTGAGTTATTTAGTTCTGCTCTGATCTTGATGATTTCCTTCCTTATATTTGCTCTGGGCTTTGCTTGTAGTTCCTACTCTATTTCTTGCAGCTTTGTGGTTAGGTTGTTTTTATAAACTTCTTGTGACCTTTTTAGGTAGGCCTGTATTGCTATAAATTTCCCTCTGATCACTGCCTTTGCTGTGTTCCATAGGTTTTGGGCTGTTGTGTGTTCATTGTCATTTGTTTCCAGGAACTTTCTGATTTCATCTTTGATCTCATGGTTAACCCATTCATTACTTAAAAACATGTTATTCAGTCTCTATGAGTTAGAGAATTTTTTGTTTTTTCCCTTGAGATTGGTTTCTAGTTTCAAGCCATTGTGATCTGAGAAGATGCTTTGCATGATTTCAATTTTCCTGTATTTGTGGAGGCTTGTCTTGTGACATACCATGTGGTCTATCTTAGAGAATGATCCATATGCATTTGAAAAGAGTGTGTATTTTGCTTCTTTGGGGTAAAAGATTCTGTATACATCAGTTAGGTCCATTTCCTCTAGAGTGTTGTTCAATGCCACCACATCTTTGATGATTTTTTTGTTTGGAAGCTCTGTCCATTGTTGATAGAGGGCTATTAAAATCCCCTACTATTAGTGTGTTGCTGTCTATGTCTTTCTTAAAGTCTTCCAAGATTTTCCTTATATATTTTGGAGCTCCTACATTGGGTGCGTATGTTTATCAGAGTTATATCTTCTTGATGGATTGTTCCCTTAAGTATTATGAAATGTCCATCTTTGTCCCTTTTTATGGCCTTCGTTGTAAAATCTATTTTGTCTGAAATAAGTATTGCTACTCCAGCCTTTTTTTCATGTCCATTTGCTTGATATATATTTTTCTATCCCTTCACTTTCAATCTGTGTTGATGCTTTGTTCTTAGGTGGGTCTCTTGAAGACAGCATATATGTGGGTCATGTTTTCTTATCAATTTGGCTACCCTATGTCTTTTAATTGGTGCATTTACTCCATTTACATTTAAGGTTATTATTGTTGATTAATACTTATTCATTGCCATTTTCTCACTTTGTACCTGGATTCCTCTTTGGCTTTCTCTGTTTCTTCATTTTGTTTATTTATTTATTATTAAAGCCAACCCTTTAGCATTTCTTGCAATGCTGGTTTGGTAGAGATGCATTCTTTTCATCTTCTTTTGTCTGGGAAACTCCTTATTTCTCCTTCCATCTTGAATAAGAGCCTTGCTGAGTAGAGTATTCTTGGTTGCAGGCCTTTGTTTACCATGACTTGAAATACTTTTTGCCATTCCCTTCTGGCTTGAATTGTTTCTGTTGAATAATCATTTGATAGCCTTATTGGAGCCCCTTTATGTGTTATTTGTTGTTTCTCTCTTGCTGCTTTTAGGATTTTCTCTTTGTCTTTGAAATTTTCCAGTTTAATTATAATGTGCCTTGGAGTTGGTCTGTTTGGGTTGATCTTCATTGGGACCCTCTATGCTTCCTGAACTTGATTAATGTTTTCACTCATCATGTTAGGGAAATTTTCTATCATGATTTTTTTGAACAGGTTTTCCATTCCTTATTTCTCTTCTCCTTCTGGTATCCCTATGATACGAATGTTGTTACGTTTCATGTTGTCCTGCAGCTCTCTTAAACCCTCTTCAACCTTGTTCAGCCTTTTTTAATTCCCTTGTACTGTCTTGGCATATTTTTCTATGTTGTCCTCCAAATTGCTGATCCAATCCTCTGCTTCCTCTAACCTATTGTTGATTCCTTCTACTGTGTTCTTCAATTCTGAAATTGTATTCTTAATTTCCTCCTCATCCTTACTGATACTTTCTAAGTCCTTTTGATGCTGGTGTAGCTCTCAGTAAGTTCCTTGTAACTTCCCTGGAGTTGTTTATAGTTTTCTTTGAGCAGGCTGAGCTCATTGAGCTTCTCTATCATCATTCTTTTGAATTCCTTATCTGATATATCATGTGCCTCTGTTTCATTTGGTGATCTTTCTGGGGATTCTTTCTTTCCTTTTGGTAATGGACTGATTCTTTTTTTCCCCATTTTGGGTGTCTGTTGTTGCTTTTTTGTTTGTTTTTTGTTTGTTTTTTTCTCCCTTGGATTAATCTGCTTTGTTTTCTTGCCTTTGTTGAGCACCCTTCTGTGTTAGGAGATTTGTGGAGTTCAGTGTTGTGGTCTCCTAGATTTTCTCCACTTGTTACTCTTGGGGTGGCCTTTATGTTGTTAGCTTGGGCTGTCTGGTTGTATTCTGGATTAGTTGTGTATGTTGCTCCTTTCCTTCCAGTTGGCTGATTGCGAGACACTCCTTCTATCCTTTCTCATACACTATTTTTGAGCCGCTCCAGGCTGGACCCTTGTTAGCCTGTGAAATCACAGGATATTGGGTGCGTTCAGACCCCTGTCTGGCCTCCAGACCCCTGTCTGGCCTCCAGACCCCTGTCCCCTTGGGTGGGGCTCGGGTGGGACTCAGGTGGATGTGTCCAGAATCAAGTTTTAAAATGATTTAGTCTCACCCTCAAACCTTCATTCTATTGTGCTTGTATAATATTCAAGAACATAGGATTAAAAAATCAATAGCATGCATAAACAACAGGGACAGGGATCAGGATTTATAACACTTTTAATGAGAAAAAAGAATTATTATTTATTGATTGGAAGTTCACCATGTGATTACTATGTAACATGGTTGTTCTGAAAGTCAATTGATATTTGGATTACATTAATAAGATCAAAGTATGGAATGGGGGAGGTGATAATGCCATATGCTCTTTAATATCTAGTGGTCAGATATTAAATTAAGTAGTGTGATCAGTTTTGTGTGCCATCTGTAAGAGTGATTCTGAAACCTGGGGTATTAGCAGAGAGGCGTAAGATGCTAAGTGGTGAGTGTGGTGGAGGTAGTTGTGTTCTGATAGAAAGTTTTAGCAAGAGGATAAATTAAAACATTTAAAAATTAGCATATGTCAAAATGAATTCATTTTATTCTTTTGAGTGCAGATGGCAGAGAAGGTAAAATTTACATGGAGGCAGAATTCAAAGGAACATAAAAATGGACATTTTGCCACTTAGTAACTGTCCGAGGGTGGAACAGCTGCCTTGTGTAATAATGTATCCTCTACTCATTGAAAATTCTGTGTAGAAATTACCAATCAGAGATCTGACTGATTGGAGTGGTTATTATTGCTTTATGTTTGGACTGAATCATTTATAAAGCCAATAAGGAACATACTAATTATTTAATAGCTAAATAAATGACTTTCAATTCCAAAACCATGAAGATGAGAACACCCAACCATTATTTGCCAATAAAACACTCTACAATTTTGTTCATCAGAATTTTTCTTATGTAATTATCTCTTGGGAGTATATGGAAAGGAAGAGAGAACAGAGCATGATTCACAAAGGATTCACAGTGGTAGGGATTAGCATGAGTCAGTGAGGTACATGGCATAAGGCATAAGGAAGAAGAAGAGGGCTCAAAAAGGACATGGAAAGACAATGAACATACATTCTGATGTATTTTTCAAAAAGCATATGCAAATATGTCTTTCTAGAGGGAACATTGCTTTGGAATGGGGAAGACTTAGGATGGACTTAACTATACAACTTGGGCAGGTTACTTAAACTCTTGGGTGTTTTCTTTGAGTAAAGCAGGAATAAGAACATCTAATGTGCTATTCTTGGAGATAAAAAGTAACTAAACTACATAATATAGTAACACTTATATTCTGGGTGCTAAATTATTCTAACTGTGATTACTTTGTATTAAGATATTGGTTTTTTTTGTGTGTGTGTGTGGCAATATCTTAACGAGGGTACTGTAATTACACTTACTCTACTTCCAGTGGACTTAGACTCCGAAAGGCAAGCATCACTGGAAAAATACACAGTCTTGGTTTTAGTTTTCTTGTTTGGTTGTTCCTTTCATAGGTGAGCCACATGTTTATAGCATATTATCATATATGTTATTTAGATTTTTAAAAGGAATTTGTGGAATGAATGAGCAGCAAAATCACAGTTTTGTGTTCATTTATATTTATCAGTCAGGAAAACAGTCTCTTTAAGTATATATGAAAAAAAGAGAGCTGTTGGAGAAATTTGACCTAACATGAACATAGAAGGTGCTGGGAAGTGAAAGTCTGGAAGAGGGAAATTGGGAGACCACAGAAGAGTCACTAAGTGACCTGCCTAAAGCATTGATGTGGGTAGACAAGTGGGAGGAAATGATAACTTGCAGGAAATCTGTGAAGCACAACATGTTCCTTCACAGAAATGGTTCCCAGAGGGCAGCTGTAAAGGGAATCTAGGGAAGCTAGTGCATTTTCAGAGCTGATAACTCTGTGGGTTTGCAAGCAGGTACCTAATGGTGGATCTGCCTGCACCATTGGTCAGCAAGGTCTGCAGTCCAGTATAGTCCTTCTCAACATGGCAAATATACTCACTTATATTAACTATATTTCCTTCCAAATAAAGAAAGAAACAGCATTCTTTCACCAAAAATTGATATAAGTATTCTTTGTACAATAAGGGCATGCTAACCTCTCCCCTAAAGAGGATGTACAAAATGACTTATCTGTCTTTAGAGAATGTTTGCTCTTCTTCTAGCTCTGGAAAATCCTTCTTGGAATATCCTGTAACTTCGATTCTGAGATATAGTTAACCACTATTAATAAATCTTATGTTAGAATAAGGGAGTGAGGGAAAAAGAAAATTGCTGTATACACAAACACACACACACACACACACACACACACACACACACAGATGGAAGCAAAGAAGATATAAATGCTCTTATTAATGCCCTCATACTTGGAACTGATCATGGGATCATAGATGGTATTTATAGTTCATTCCTTTATTTCATACTCTTTTTTTTTTTTTTTTTTTTTTTTTCATCAGCAAAAGTCTAAGTTAATTGTACTTCCTGACTTCCTGGGGTGACCCAAATCTTCATTCGTGAAGAGCTTGTCATTACAATCTTGCCTCTTTTGGATTGTTGTTAACTTTTACCAAAAAATATAGGAAGACTGGGCGACATTCTGGAGGATCTGCTTACTGGAAATACCCCCTTTAACCTCTTTCACATTGTTTCAGTGGCTGGAGATGCCCAAAGTAGCCAATGGTAGTCTTAGGTTCCATTACAATATTGTATTCTCTGGTGGAACAACTTCTCTTTTTGGGAATTAAGACTTCTAAACTCAAAACAAACAAAAAACAACCCCAAATTTGTAGAAAAAGGCAACACTAGCAAATATTGCTAGTGAGTCATTAACATTAATATGAGAAATTTCCATATCTATACTGTGATTTCTAGAACCCTGAATTTTGGGTATAGAAGAAACACCAGTCACTACAGTTCTCTCTTCCTCTCTGTCTCTCTCCCTTCCCTTTTCTCTAAAAAATAATAAATAAAAAATCAAAGCCTATCTTACATCCAAGAGAACATTATTTCAACCTGATAAAATGCTGTCACCAGCTGGTTCCATAAGTGTCTTCCAAAGGCCTTTCCGTAATTTTACTAGGCCAGCTGTTTCAGGATGAGGAGCACATAAATGATACCAGAGAATTTCATGAATATGAGCCCAATTTTATACTTCATTTGCTATAAAATGTATTTGTCAGTAGTAGTGTTGTAAGGAATCCTATGAAGATGAGCAAGCAATTCTATAAGCCCACAGATGGTAGTTTTAGCAGAAACATTAACTGCAGGAAAGGCAAAAGCATGTCCAGCATGAATATTTCCTAGTGAGAACTTCTCCTACAATGATGGAAGTGATCCAATGTAATCAACCCACTACCAGGTGGCTGCTGGTTCCTCCAGGGAATGGTGCCATTTCAGGGGCTCAATGTTGATCTTTGCTCCTGGCAAGTTGGGTACTCAGTCATGGCTATAGCCAATCAGCCTTCCTAAGTGGCAATACATGTTGCTGTGCCTTACGTAAGTTTTATTTCTGCTTTCATGATCGTAGCTTAATGAGCCAACTGAGCAATTATAGGTGTAATAAATAAGGAAATAATGGGTAATTCTTTATATATAATTATTAAAATCTTCCTGTTATGAAGTTGTTTGGTGAGCATTTTTATGGGACAAAAATATTCTCACATTTCTTTCCAAATATCTCTTCTCTAGGTCATGTTTCTTCCAAGTTGCTGACCATGACTCATTTTATTATTTTTATTTTTTAAGTTTAATTTGATTTATTTATTTTTAAGATTTTATTTATTATTTCCAGAGAAAGAGGAAGGAAGAGAGGCAGAGAGGGAGAGAGACATCAGTGTATGGTTGCCTTTCACCTGCCTCCAGCTACAGACCTGGCTGGAGACCTGTATTGCAACCTGGTTATGTGCCCTGGCTGGGGAATTTAACCAGTGACCTTTGGGTTCGCAGGCACCTTCTCCACTGTTCATGACTCATTTTAGATACATATCTCTATCCACCTATTTTTTCAGGAAAAAAATGATCAGATGCACATCTTGAAGTGTTTCCCATTGGAAAGGCTTTATTCACCATGATCCTTCAGAGCCACATTTGTAGCACTACAGCTGTCCACTCTATGAAGTACCAAAATACTGTGTAAAATTGTGAACAAAGATCAAATTGTTCTTCCTCATTTTACTGTCATAAATGAGAGAAAGAGAGAAAGAGAGAGAGAGAGCGAGCAATGGAGCTCATGACAATTTGAGCAACTTATTTGTGACTTTAGAATTTGTGGAGAAAAACCCTTCTATTGCCTTCACTTGCCTGGATACCACTACAGAGGGCTTAATGTGTCAGACAATATCCTGTTCATTATGAATAATTAAGATCACATGGTTATTTAATAGCCAATATTAAGTGTTAAGATTCTATTGGGACCCAGGGACAAGGCAGAAACTGTTTCTTAGATGAAAATAATTATCTGCAAAGAAAATATAACTTTAATACAAAGTCCAAGAGGTACACTGTAATTTATCTCTAGGGGTTCGCCAAAGCCCTTAGGATTCCCAAAAGCATAGACACTTTAAGCACCATTGGAAATGCTAAGTCATGTGACCAGGTGGCACACAGGTTGAATGGCAGCCTGTTTCTGTTGTAGAACCTCCTTTCACTCTAGATAAAAAATTGGCAGCTACTTGAATTATTTGGTATGCAGATTGAAGTAAGATGTCCAAATTAGGTATCTATTGCAACCAAAATTTGAAGGCCCACCTCTTAGAGGTAGCAGGTGCCAGATGGAGACATGTTCATCATTTGATATATTTCAATATGCACCAAACTACTACTTCCTAGAAATTTTAGAGATGACACACTCCTAAATTGTTAGGGTGTTTATTCTCCTATTCTCTTGCATGCATATATGTTAACAAGATATCTAGTGTACTTGATACTGCCTGCTCACTAGCTAATTAACATAATATTATCTCTGTAGTGGGCTTGCTTGATGTCCTGTAGATTAGAGTAGTAAGCAAGTTCCCAGTTAAAGAAGATAGCTGGAGAGTTGCTAGAGCCCTGAAAAGGACTAAATACTAAACCATATGTATATATATTTTTGGTGACCTTTACTAACAAGTACAGGGAAAAATGTCTGAGATTTACATTGTCAAACTAGAGTGTTGATTTGTTTCAATAGTGACCAATTTGAAAATATAGCTGCAGATGTAGTTACTACTTAATCAAGTTTATTGTACTATACTATTGTTTTTTAAGATCCATCTACCTTATACAAAAGCAAAATGGATAAGTTGAATGAGGATGTGGCAGGACCTTTTCAGTCCTTGATGGTGACCTGAACTTGGCAGTCTTTTCCAGGAACATTCTATTTCTTTTGTTTAACTACTTTGATAAGGAGCACAAGTTCTAGAATCCTCCATTTGACATCCTATTGTAAGCACCCTCAGTTTGTAAGAGAGAGAGAGCCAATGTGAAGATTCTACCAGTTGCAGAGTATGTCTCTTCCAATCATGCTTACCTGAGTTGAGGAATTAAACATGGGGTAATTTTGCTTACCCACTGGGATCACTATTTGATGGACATAAGCCAAAATGTTATTGGTGATTAGACTTTATTTCCCCTTTTGAATCTTATCCGGCCTGGTGGATCACAGTGGCAGCTGAGGTTCCAAGGGAATATCCATTGACCACTAAGCCTTGAAAAATGTGATTATTTCTTTCCCAATACATAGGCACCTGGTAGATTTGCTCAGGTTCCTTGAGGGAAATCCAGGAAGAAAATTTATTGTTGAAATTATTAGAAGTATAGCATGGTCCGTACTCAAGGGGACCCATTCTCAATTTTTATGAGCTTTTGAGTCTATAAAAAGATTTGACTTTGGGGGGAATGGGTGGGTGGGGAGGGGGGCAGAGGGGAGCAAAAAGGGGATGGATGTAATACAACAACAATAAAATTAAAAAAAAATGATTTGAGTCTAGATATTTGTTGAGGTGCCAATGGCTATGACGGTGACTCAAGAAAGAGTTTCATCACATATGGAACCTTTCCAATTGCACAAATCATGTATGACTTCAGGAGGTTTCCCAACCTATTTTCAGTCGTAGATACACAATTATCAATTAGTTAATGCCAAAGAGCTCTGTAGGTAAAAAAAAATTGTGACTACTGCTTCAGATTTATGTTGTTTTTTTAATATTTACGGATTCTTTAGTATTCAGATTCATCTATTGATGCTTGAAAAAAATGTGTGTTATACGTTGTTTAGTGGTATGTTCTTTTTATGTCAATTAGATACTGTTGGTTGGTTGTGTTGTCCAGTACTTCTATATTTCTACTGATTTTTTGTCAAATAGTTCTGTAAGTTGCTGAGAGGTTATTAAAGTTGCCACTATAACTGTGCTTTGTCTCACTGCTTTGGCAAAATACATGCATACATGCATACAACTTCCCTCCATGTAGAAAATGTTACTAATTTGAATTAAATAATTTACTAATGTAAATTAAATAATCAAGAATAGTATAATTTGGTGACTGTTGAACTTCTGAGTTTTTGTCATTTTTTTTTCAAATTTTTAAGGGTAAAGTAGATACTTTAGTCCATGTATTATATTACATAATTTATAATTTATTGATTCTTTGATTTGAAAATTTATATTTTCTACATACATTTAATGCTTTGTAAAAATATTAGAATAAAAATATTAGAATAAATAAAGTCATAATTTTTATGCTTTTTAGTATTTATTTTCAGGAAAAATGTAGAGACTTATGGTTATTTTCATGGATGGAACACACTACAGTTTTTATTGCATTATGATAATTTTGATTTAAAAAATGTTATATAGCAGAGAGAAAGAAGGAACTTGTACCCTTTGCAACAACATGGATGGAACTGGAGAGTATTATGCTTAGTGAAATAAGCCAGTCAGTGAAGGACAAATATCATATGATCTCACCCATTATGGGACAATAATGAGCAAAACTAACAACAAGCAAAACAGAACCAAATATATGAATACAATGAATAGGCCTTCAGTGGTCAGGGGGAA
>PVIW01009467.1:0-51728 GCA_004026585.1 Noctilio leporinus
ATATGATCTCACCCATTATGGGACAATAATGAGCAAAACTAACAACAAGCAAAACAGAACCAAATATATGAATACAATGAATAGGCCTTCAGTGGTCAGGGGGAAAGGGGTTGGGGGGAGGGGGGAGGCAGAGGCAAGAAAGGGGAGCAGCTTAGACAAGAACCTAGTATAAAGGAACCATGGACATGGACAACAGGTGAGATCGACTTTGGGGGGAGTGGGAGGGTGGGGAGGGGGGCAGAGCGGAGCAAAAAGGGGATGGATGTAATACAACAACAATAAAATTTAAAAAAGAAAAGAAAACTCCAGCAAAATTAAAAGGGAACCAACTATATGGGAAAACATATTTGCCAATGATACCTCAGACAAGGGTCTGATACCAATATATATAAAGAACTTATGCGACTCAATACCAGGGAGACAGAGAGCCCAATTAAAAAATGGGCAAAGGACATGAATAGACACCTCTCTGAGGAAGACATACAAATGGCCCAAAGGTATATGAAAGAATGATCAACATCATTCTTTCAACATCAGGAGGCAAAGAAGGGGAGCAGTTTAGTCAAGGAACTAGTATGGAAGAACCATGGACATGGACAACGAGTGGGACTGACTTTGTGGGGGAGTGGGTAGGTGGGAAAGGGGACAGAGGGGAGTAAAACAGGGATGGATATAATACAACAACAATAAAATTAAATAAAGAAAAGAAAAAACCAAAGAAAATAAGGCTGCTCAAGAAACTCAGTGAGAACTACTCTATGGGAGGAGCTACAAGGAACTTAGTAGGAACTACATCAGCATTAAAAAGGACATAAAATTATCAATACAAGCCAGGAGGAAAGGAGGACTACAGTATCTGAAATGAAGAACACACTGGAAGAAATTAAAACCAGGCTAGACGAAGCAGAGGATCAAATCAGCGAGTTGAAGACAAACTAGGGGAGAAAAAAAAGAAAAATACCTGACAAAGCAACAAAACCAAAAAAACCACTAAAAGAATGAAGATAATTTAAGGGAGCTGCAGTGCAACATGAAATATAATAATATGCACATCATAGGGATACCAGAAGGAGAAGAAATGGAGCAAAGAATAAAAAAGACCTGTTTATGCTCTGGATGGTGGCACAGTAGATAAGGCACCAGCCTACAAACCCAAAGGTCGCTGGTTCAATTCCCAGGCAGGGCACATAATCAGGTTGCAAGCCAGGTCTCCAGCCAAGTCCATTACGTAGCTGGAGGCAGGTGAAAAAGGCAACACTGATGTCTCTCTCCCTCTCTGCCTCTCTCCCTTCCCTTCTCTCTAAAAATAATTTAAAAAAAAACAAAAAACAAAAAAACCCCACCTGTTTGAAAAAGTAATGACAGAAAAGCTTCCCTAACTTGGTAAGGAAAAAAGCCATGCAAAACTAGGAAACACAAAGGGTTCCTTTCAAGATGAACCTGTAGAGGTCCACGCCAAACACATTATAATTAAAAAGGCAATATTTAAAAACAAAGAAATAATCTTAAAACCAGCAAGGTAGAAACATCTAGTAACATACAAGGGAACTACAACAGGCTACCAGCTCATTTCTCAACAAAGACATTATAAACCAGAGGGGAGGGGCATGAAAATTTGAAGTAAATGAAAACTAAAGGCCTGTATCCAAGACTACTCTACCCAGCAAGACTCTCATTTAAAATGGAAGGCAAAATAAAGTATTTCCCAGAAGGAAAAAAGAAAGAAAGAAAAGACTAACAGAGTACATCCCACCAAACCAGCATTCCAAGAGATGCTAAAGGGACTGCTTTAAGATAATAAAGAAAAGGAGGTGGCAGGGGGGATGACACCACAACATACACAGGCACAAAGGGAAAAACTACAAAAAAGAACTCATATGACAACACCAGAAAATCAAACAATCCAAGTTAAAAATGGGCAAAGGGCCCTGGCTGATGGCACAATGGATAAGGTGCTGGCCTGCGAATCCAAAGGTCACTGGTTGGATTCCCAGCCAGGGCACATAACCAGGTTGCATGCCAGGTATCCAGCCAGGTCTGTATCTGGAGGCAGGTGAAAGGCGACCATACATTGATGTTTCTCTCCCTCTCTGCCTCTCTCCCTTCTGAAAATAATAAAAATTGTTTTTAAAAAATGGGCAAAGGACCAGAATAGACATTTCTCTAAGGAGGACATACAGGTGCCCATAGACAAATGAAAAGATGCTCAGCATCACTAGCAATCAGTGATCACCTAACAGGTGGCCTTTTCAGACTGGCTTTCTTCATTTGGCAGCATACATCATTCTGTTCTTATGTGGCTATAAAGCTCAATCTGTCTTACTGACAGTCTCCTATTCTTAGTGAAGTGGTTCCTTCATTCCCTCATTTATTGGAGAAGCCCTGAGCCAGTGCTTGCTGTTTATGAATAAAGCTGTTGTAAACATTCACATGTGACTTGTATGTAGATTAACAGCTTGCAGATCAGCTGGATCAACACCTTGGGGCTCACCTACTGGATCCTGTGGTAAAGCTGCTCTTATCTTTGTGAAGAGAAGGAACTTGGGGAAAGGCGGAATGAAGGAACAAAGGGGAGAAATTGCAAAGCACAACCTCAAGTGATCAAAGTCACCATCAAGAGTCATGGGCACCAGCCATACCCTTGACATGATCATGTCACCAGCAGGGCTTCACCTAGGACCTTCCTCCCATACCCACAGCCCTGTTAAGTCATGAGCAAAACATCAGACAAATCCCAATAGTGGAATATTCTACAGAAATACCAACCAGTTAGTTATCTTCAAAGCTGTCAAAGTCACCAAAAAGAAAAGTCTGAAGGAGCTAAGGAGACATGAGCATTAAATGTCACATGGATAGGTTCCAGGGACAGAAAAAGGTCATTTGGGAAAAATGAGGCTCAGAAAAAGTTCAGACCTTACTTACTAATAATGCACCTATTTGGGGTTTTAGCTGTGACCAATGGGCCATACTGATGTGAGATGTTAGCAAGAACAATCAGGGTAGGCCTGCGAGAACTCTGTACCATTGCCACAACTTTTCTAAACTATTCTAAAAACAAAATTTTTAATACGGAAGTATATTTCACTTGTAAAGTATTCCCATGAATTCTTTATGCTTTTGAGCTAAAAAAGATAGATGCTAGATTTAGCCATAAAGGCAACAAAAAGAAAAAGAAAAAAAAAAAACCTCACAATTTGTAGTGTCTGCTCTGAGGTCCAGAAAAATTCAGGGCCATATTGACAGTCCTAAATAGTGGAAGGTTAGGGCTAAGATCCAAATCTCCTGCTGCTGTCCTCACAACACAGTCTTCCTGCCTCAGTAAGAGCACTCTTCTTAGGTGGCTTGTGGGCCTATGTCATGTGGGGTCTGTTGGTGAACTGCAGACTGCCGGTTCCAACACTTGCTGTCTTAACCAAGACCACTGCCATCTCTTTCCCCTGGCATCTAATTTTCCTCACCCTCACATCTACAGGAAAGATGGTTCCTAGGGAGAACACTGTCAATTCACAGCCACAGGAAGAGAAGGATAGCCAATGTGAAGTATCTGTGTTATCCCAGCACTAAGGAACCAAAGAGAGTGAGCATGAGTGTGCAATGTGTCAAACAAATCAAAAGCCAAATTATAGCTCTAGCATTCAGTGGCATAATTACCTAACATATTTAATCTGCAGCAATCATTTTGGGGGAGCTTTAAAACATTATTGATAACTAATATTTCCTGAATTCTTAACTAGACTCCACTCGCAATGGAAAAATCCATGAGGGAAACTTCCTGTGACTATCTCCAAATCAGAGATGAGGAAAACAGGTTCTTGGAAAGGCCAAATTATGAACTAAATGGAGTCCCGTATCTGTCATCTCCAAAGCCCCTAACCTACTCTAAAGTTCTGGAGTCTCACAAGGGCTGGCTTTCTTTGCTTTTAAAAGATCATTATTTGACTCAATTTTTTTTTCACTTCCTATCTTTCCTGAATACACATGCACTACTTAAACACATGTGCACAGCCGTGTGTCCATCAACAGCAATTCCTCTCAGATATGCTTTTTCGGTAATGTTTTGTATTCCACTCTAGGACCCTGTAGCAGGCCTGGGGATATAGCAAAGCTAAGAGGTGGCTGGAAATTTAAACATTAGAGCCAGTTGAGCAATAAACATAAATTAAACAGATTCTCTTCTACTGAAATACAGGCAAAAGTCTAGAAGGAAAAGAAGAAAATACCAAAGAGAAAGCAAAGAATCATGACTTAATATGGTATAAAAAATAGCTGAAGCCCTGGCTGGTAGCACAGTGGATAAGGCACCGGCCTGCAAACCCAAAGGTCGCAGGTTCGATTCCCCAGCCAGGGCACATAACCAGGTTGCAAACCAGGTCTCCAGCCAGGTCTGTAGCTGGAGGCAGGTATAAAGCAACCATACATTGATGTCTCTCTCCCTCTCTGCCTCTCTCCCTTCCCCTCTTTCTAAAAAAAATGAAATAAAATCTTTAAAAATATATATAGCTGAATATTTCAGATGCCTCTGCATACCTACAAGTTTAAATTCACCATTAGCATCGGTCTACTCCAAGGCTGCCTGATCAACCCTTTGTAAAGACTGATGTTATCTACATTGACAAAATGTCAACATCCATCATTCTAAAATGGTGACACAGAAGGGCATGATGTCCTTCGTCCACAAAGGAACAAAACACACCCACCCCTCTTTCCATCCCTGCTTTATTTATCAAAATCCAGTCTCTTCTCCTGGATATTAAGCACAGCAAAGTCAAATCTATTATCCTTCAACATCTATGTTCAACATCAATTTGCTCATCTGAGAAATTTGAGATGTACTTAATTCTACATTGCTATTCTCAGCGCGCACACACACACAGGTGTTCCTGGAACCCAGTGTCTTCTAAACAGCCTGTGCTCTCCTGTGGGTGGCTGTGGCTCCAACTGCCACCAGGGGGCAGTGAGAGCAACAGAGAGCCTTATCAATGGGATACCCTTAGAACAACCACGACAATATGAGAAATACACAGGGAGTCTTACTGCCTGCAAGCACTTTACAGGCAAACCTATGACCTCTTCAACTGCTGCACAACTAATTTCCCAAGGCTCAGCTGGCAGATTAACCAAGAACATGTGAGAAAAAAATTGCCCTATTTGTTTTTTACGAAAAACTTCATTTACCAAACAACCCTAATCTTAGATTCAACTAAAATAATTAACAACATTGTTTCCAAACCAATGTGCTACTACTGCACACCTCTTACAATAAAGTAAAAGAGAAAAAGTATGGCATTTACTTTTATGATACCACACACAACACCTCCTTGCACAGAATGTACATATAAACACACACACTCTAAAGATTATCAAATGTAACACATTTAAGGACACGTATTATTCATTAGAACCAGTTCAACCTGGCTCTTACCTCTGTGCCACAACAAACAGGGCCAGAACACAAGAAAATGAGCCAGTTCCCCAGTGACACCTTTTCTTTTCCTCATACGGACAGGAATAATAAGAATGTTGACCACATCAGCAAGAACAATTGTTGAGTTTGTTCCATTTCACTCTGAATGTCAAATACTTGAATCCCCACAGAAACCTGCCCAGGTTGAGGAACTACAGTTTCTTGTTACATTTTATTCAATTCAGACAGAAATACACATTTTATTGTCTTCACTAAAAATTATTCCCTCTGCAGGTTCACTAAAAATCTGAGTTAACACTCCACTTGTTCAGTGTTTCAGGCCACAGACCCTGTCCCAGTTAAGGACACTGAGAGGTCAAATGTTCCCACTTGCAGGTGCTCATTAGTCATGAGAATGTCAGCAGCGGCCAGAATAGTTCTACGTGTCTTTCCCATCTCTGTCAGTTCAAGTTCACAACCTCCTTGAGGGGCAGCTTCTACTAACATCTGGCCACTGATCAAGTTCTTAAGCTTTCGGGGCCAAGCCAGATGGCCCACAAGCCACACCCCTCACTGTCCTGGTCCTTTGAATGGTTGCTTCTTCCAGGAACTAATTCAAAGGTGTCAGCTTCCCCTTTTTGTCTCAAGGCTCTGGGATTCCCTCCCTCATGAGCACTGCTTCTTTGTCACCAGTGTTTTCCCTACAATGTACATTCCAGGCTCTCTCACCCCACAAGTCCCTGTTCCCAGCAATTGCATCTGGGTTAGGACTCCCACATAGTAAATGCCAACACTCATATACATTAGCATCTATTCCACTGGACCTGCTTCTTGGGATTCTAAATATAATAGTTTCAGATGACTGTGTTTGTCTAGGAGTATTTCTTCTGATTGCAGAAATTTAAGAGAGACTCGAAGTGCCTGCAATGACCTCATTTCTGTAGCTAAGCAACCATGTACTGCCAAAAAACCAAAAAGTGTTTAACATTTTCCTTCTCTACAAACTGAATGCAATTTAATTTTTTTCATGTCCACATTTTCAACAGTTCCCACCAGGTGAGCATGCAAATACTAATTTAAAAAAAACAAAAAACACAAGTTGTTCCATAATTTTAACATTTAGTACTACCACAATTAAGCAAGCATTATCCCAAAAGATACAACATAGTCTTGTTGTCACATTCACAAATTGATTGTCACATAGTTAAATATTATCTAGCAAAGAAATGTTTCATTTCTGGTTTCTGATCTGGAAAAAAAATGAACTAATTTCTGGCAGAGATAAACATTAATTCTGTAACTATGCAAAATACCTCAAGAAAAGTTAACAATGTAATTAATCCCTTTAGTTCTTTAAAGTGTTATAATACAGCTGCTGAGTTTTAACAGTAACTTGTCTATAATTAAAATGATCACAAAACCTTTAAATTTTTGATACTGAAAGAACCACAAATGGATATAAAATGCTATACAGAACTTAACAATAATTTGGGCTGACAATTTTAACACATGCGTACAGTAGTTATTATTTACTCTGCTGAACTACATCCCCTCTCTACTCGAAGGTAGTTTCATACATCAGCTGATTTTTGGTAAGTTAAGCCAATATCAAAAGATGTCAGGATATCTAAAAATAAGAACTTAGCTCTCAAAAAAAGCTGTAAATACTCTCCCAGGGATCACATGGCAAGTTTCTCATCTGGTTTCAGTACAACAGATAGATGTCCACGTCCATCTCTACATACGGTGTCAAACACCCCCTAGATACAGGAAAGTCCTGGATCTAACACTGGGCTAGCAGAAAATTGATTAATGGGCCCAAATGAAGAGATTAGCCATAAAAGCTATGCCATCAAAAAGATACTGATGCTCAAAACTAAATTCCTTTGATGGGAGGCACTTGTGGGGGTGGGGGTGGAGGAAACATTTCAGGAAACAGTTAACCTGACTGACAGAATAGCTCCAGTTCTGAGCTCAAGGAAAACCAGGCAGTTCTCCTAAACCACCTACAGAACTGGATCTATTCCCCTCTTGCTATCTGGGGCCTGCCCATTACAGAAGCAGTTCCCAGAGGGGGAAAGTGGGTTCCCCTGGTCCTCCTGCTATGTCAGGTTATGCCAACAAGCATAGAGAGGGAAGTGGAGAAAGGCTTCTGACCTTAATAACTTGACCCACTTTCCTGGGAAATCATTGAAGACATCATTTATTCTGCCCAACTTAGCAACATCCCAGCAGATGAAGGAATTTTTCAACGTCAGACTCCATTTCCTGCGTGTGAATGTGCCAGGCAGAACTCAATAGCTATCCCTTTTCCTCTTAAAATCAGCTGCAGATCCCCAAGCTGATTGTAAGTCATGCTTCAGCTTAAAGTACATCTTCAATGAGCCTGGAACAGGAGTGAAAGCAAGTGGTGTGTCACCCTCCTCCCATAACTGTGGAAGGAACAAGCAGATGTGGGGAACATGATGTGCATCCTTAAGCAAAACAGGATGCTGACCTTGGTCACCCACATGCCCCTGAGAATGTCCCATTCTGCCAGATCTATCAGCGCACCCTCAGCTCTCAGGTTAAATAGTAACACAAACTTATCAAAGTACTGATTCCTGGAAAATCAGGGGCAAATTCAGATTTGAAATTAATACAAGTTACAAGTATATTAACTCAGGACCTCAACAAAAGAGAAACACAGGAGGCAAAAGGAAGAGGTGCACCCAAAATGGGCGATTCCTCCAATGGGGCAGTGGCTTTAGGGGTTTTCTTACAACTCAAGACAAAAAAAGACACATGAGCCACCAGCTATTTTTTGGTCAATAGAAAGTATGCCCTCTGGTCCCCAAGGACATGCCTTATCTTGGAAATAAACCCAAAAGATAAGTACCATGGGTCTCAAATAAACAAGAGTATGGTGTCTTTAAAACACCGTATGCTTGAAACGAAGCCACATTATAACTCCCACATTTTAGGAGTCTATGAAGACAGGCTAACACAAGACCTTCAGAGGTCACCACAACCAGCCCGTCCTTAACAAGATTTGGATTTCAGGTCATCTGAACTGAACTCCAGACCCCTCCATCCAAACCAACATACAAATTCCCACTCAGCAGAGCACTATCACTAACCTGGGAAAGGAGTTGTCTCTATAACCCTTTCCAGAGAAGTAATGATTCACCCCCACCAAAGGCTTTTTCCTCACATCAGGGATTTTAAAAGAAGAATGCAGAATCCAGTTATGATGGGACAGTCAAATACCTGGGGTGACTGGTTCCACTGAAACATTCTAAGGCTGAAGTCTGCCATCCCACTATAGACACAGCTGTCTTAAGTGACTGTTGGGTGCTGAGTTCCCTTCCCACTCCCATCTTCACAGTACCACATTCAACGGACATGTCCTCAACTTGCTGGCCCATTCTTTCCCTGGAATACCTCTCTCTCTGCCTACATGTATTTACTGTATCATCAAGTCTAAGCTTACCAACCAAAACAAATATACCATTAGTCTACCAGCAAGATCAAAAACACACCATTTAACCTGGGATAGCCTTGGATTGGATTATAAAATGTGTTCCCTTTCACAGATGCCAAATAAGTGCGGGGGGGGGGGGGTCTAACAAAAGGAAGAGGGGTTGAGGAGGCCTACACTATCTGGGTTTTTTCACCATGAAGATTTCTCCCCACCACAACCCAACCCTGTGTTCCTTCTCCATGGTCCTCCCATTCCCTTGTCCACGTTATCATCACACCTGCCCTGAGAGCTCCTGAGCATAGAGTTCATTTCCACCTGTTTACAGCACACACCCAAGAAAACAGGTGTTCAATAGAAGCTTCTTATTGGTGATGGTACACAAAAGAACTCATTATATCCAGACTGTGAGGGGCAAAAATAGACGAAGTACCACCTTTTAAGAGGTTATAGTAAATGCCCATTACCATTGTCCATCTGACTCAAAACAAAAGCAATACTCCAAGGAAATCTGTCACTAGCAGAGACATGGTCCTTTCTTTTGATTGACAGCTTACAAGCACACCTGTATGACACTGAATTTATCTCAAAACACCCCCATTTGTGCTGACATAAAAGGTCACCTTGTTAATAACCAGTGGCATCTCACAGATACTTGTCAACAGTAAGCCAGCATATCCTGCAACACTTTGGTAATATCTAGGGTAACATCTATAAGTCAAGGGAAACCTAGAAACCTCAATGCAATTTTACTTAAAAATAAAACATCATGACATGAGTGAAGTTGAGCTATTTCTACACCCCATATGAAATTCACACACAACACCAAGAGCTCTGTAATCTTTGCCAAGCATGGTTTGGGGGCTGAGAGGGGGGATTTACAAGCCAAAGCAATCACCAGCATCCACTGGCTTCCAAGTCAGGTCATCCACATAACTCTTATGTGACCCTATGAGTGACTATAGTGCTGGGACAGGTTCAGGCCCTACGTGGATTGTAAACAACAGTCCTTCTTTTGCCCCGCAGTACTGAACTCCCCCCAATACTGTTACTGCCTCTGCACTGCCTGCCAGTCCTACAACAAGTGATACTATCAGAAACCTGACAACAGCACTGTGCAGCTGACCCTGAAGCCCAGCGTCTGAGGCACACGAGCACTGCCCTCCACTCCTAGGCCGAAGGTCCGAGTCCGCAGCTCCCACCTTTTCCTGTCCAGTAGCACTATGTCCAGAAGTGGTCTGTCTCCTGGAGAGCTGAGTTTGGAGGGAAAGTAAATATCCAGTAAGTTGGCAACCTACAAAAAGGATGACTCTCACTGTCTTAGAAACAGTTAATAGCTACTTCTCTCATCCAGGCGAGGCCTCCAGAACTGGTCTAAAATTCCCATTCTCCTCTCCTTGAATAAAAAAAAAAAAATTCTGATTCCAACAACCCGTCATTTTCCTTCCCATTCAAGCAAGCAGTTATTTCTATGTTTAAAACATGGCTCATTTTAGATGAGTTCACTCTAAATTTTTATAAAGCCTGTTTCCTTATTTTTCCTACATCAACATTGGTCTTTTTCCTGGAAAACCTACAGGGATTTGTTAAAGCCCAGGTTGCTCATGAAGCTGGCTGTGGACTTTTAAATCTGTTTAACCAGAATCACCTCCATGTCTGCTTTACTAAAAACAGGCATATTTTCCCCTTAATAGCCACCCCCCTCACAGCCCAAAACTTCTGATCCAGTCCTTGCTATGGTCATTGGTCCAGATAACCCAGGCCTGTGATGATCAACAGTGACACTCTCATGGCCACAGGGTCTAGGCTGATTCTGAGGTATCATTCTATCTTTCCCACAGCCAGCTGTCCAGGGGCCTGAATGGAAAACATTCTAGGACTGCTATAGCTGTGCAGTGACCACAAAGGAGTCAGGGAGTAGGGGGAGCAGGAAACACACGTAGAGGCCACACAATGGTTGGCAAATCAGAGAAAGAGGCAGGGATGGATGGTAGCACTGAGCCACTAAATAGTCAAACCTCAAAGTTAAACCACTTCTGAACTTTACAGACCTACTCATTCAATCACAGATTCATCCTGTGAGTGTCTCCTAAGTGCAGCCCCTGCCACTGGCAGTGCCAACAGACAAAACAGGTATGTCCCTCCTGCCCAGAGCCACATTCTAGTGGGCAGGCAAGCCACTTTACCACTAAACACACATCACAAGTCTCAAAAGAGGTACCATTTAGGCAGAGTTTCTCAGGGGCCCAATATATCACCTTCACTGTCAAAGCCAGTCTCAATCAGGACTTGTCACCAAAAGAAATCTAACCCTCCCGCTTAACTGTCAGTGCGTGGGACACAGAAACAGTCTCTTACTGTCTTTAACCCTCTTTCTCTGCCTACATTTTTACTACTACATCTGCTACTGGGTAGCAGCATGGGCCTGGTTTCCTCTCCGCTCCTGGTACTCAGGCCAAGCTGTGACTCTGGGACATTCTGGATGCAATGTCTCCTGCCACAAGCCTTAATTTCCATGTTGAGGCTCTTGAAAGAACAGCTTACACACCCCAGGAAGGCTAGACCACAGACACCCCTGGAGTCTATCTGGTGCTATTCTGAGCAATCAAATGCATCCAGAGTGGCTGGAGATGAACTTGTTTCCAAAAACTTAAAGGTGCTGTGTAAAACCAAGAATGTGGGAGGAGGCAATGCAAGTACTCCAGAATCAGATTTTAAAGAGGAGTATAAAGGCCAGTACGAGACAACAGAAAAATCTCGCAACTGCCCTCATCATCATAAAGTAAAATCACTGTAACTTAGATATGTATCTGATTAGAAGGAAATTCCTTTAAAAATAGAAAACATAGAAAATAAACGGTAAACAAGCAAGTTTTTAAAATCTGATAGTCACACTAATCTGACAATAGATCTCTGAGGCAGATTACTATCCCTCAATTCTATATGGGGGTTAAAATTTTTTTAAGTACTAACCAAGTTCTCTAAAATGTCAACATTTTTAAAAACTAATTATGTTTACCTCTTCCCTCTCTAAATTCTATTTGAATAATCACTTTTTCTCAGAAATTCTAAAACTTGCCAATTTGATATTCAACATTACTATCTCTACAGTATTTGCAGTTATATTATAATACGGAGAAAAAACTAACAACGTCACCCCCACAAAAAAAATCTAGAATAAACAAATTCAGTAAAGTTACAAAACACAGTATAGAAAAATTAGTTGCATTTCTATATACCAATAAGAAGCTATCAAAGAAATTAAGGAAACAATCTCATTTACACTCTATCAAAAATAATACCTATGAATAAATTTAAACAAAGAGGTAAAAGACCAATACACTGAAAACTTTAAGACACTGAAGAAAGAAACTGAAGAAAACACAAATAAATGGAGAAGATATTCTTTGGTCATGGATTCCAAGAACTGTACTGTTAAACTATCCCTACTATGTAAAGCAATCTATATACTGAATACAACCCAAAAATTCAATGGCATTTTTAAAGAAAATAGAACAGTTCTAAAATTTGTATAAAATCACAAAGAACATTGACAGTCAAAGCAATTTTAAGAAAAAAGAACAAAGCCAAAGGCATCATGCTATACAACATCAAGCTTTATTACAAGGCTATAGTAATCAAAACATATGGTATTGGCAGAAAAAGACACCCAGATCAATGGAACAGAAAACAAAGCCCAGAATAAACTTACGCCTAATACGACTATTTAAGCTATGACAAGGGAACCAAGAATAAACAATGAAGAAAGGACAGTCTCTTCAACCAACGGTGTTAAAAAAACTGATTAGCCACATGCAAAAGAATGAAACTAGACTTCCACCTCACCAGAAAAAAAAAACTTTTTAACCAAAATGGATTAAAGATTTCAACATAAGACCTGAAAGCATAAAATTCATAGAAAAAAACATATACATAGGGTACAAGCTCCTGATGCATAATCCAGATGTTTATATTTATATCACTGTAAAACACTTCATACAACTGCAACTGCCCATGTACAGCTCAGGACCAACGTGTGACACCTACATTATAATTTCCATTACTCTTCATTTATACACCTAAGAAACTAAATGCCATCAAGTTTCTCAATTCAAAATTAATTTCAGTAAAATTTGCTTTATGACATTGTTAGAGATAAGACTTTCTCCCCAATTTTTGTCAAATTGGGGGAATGGATTTTACAATAAAAACATATTCTAAATTCTGTACTTTCAAGAATGCATCTACACTCATGGCTTTAACTATTTCTACATGAATAACATCTAACAGCCATTTCAAAACACCAAAACCCACACTCTAAAAGAAAAACTCTCCAAAATTTTGTTCCTCTTCCTCTCCATTCTACTGGGTTCACTGTTCTGAGTTGGGATCCATCCTACACCTGCCCCAAATCAATGATCTCTGTATTCTGGCATGACTTTTGGGGTAAGTAACCAGAAAACAAGAATAAAAAGACTATTTTCACCCTCTTCTTTCTACTCACAGCAAGTTGTGTGTTGGCAGTAACTTCCATAGAATAGAATTCGATGACAAATGCTCCACAGAATAGCAAAAACTACATGGATATAAATACAGATGTAGACACAAGTATAAAAGGCAGAGCTAAACCATACTGAGGAACGTGTGTCACCTTGTGGCATTTCTGAAATAGGCAGTAAGTGTTGGCTGAGGGATGGGAAATGTTATGAGATCAATACAGTGGTCAGAACCACAAGATCTGTTATCTTTACAGTAGCAAGTAAATAAGGAAATTAAGTCTACTTTAAAAGAAAAAGCTGAAATTTTAAAGCATAATCAATCCTTTTCTTCTTATTCCCATTGACCATGCCAGCTGTAATGGTTGCTCTTACAATGCTATGGCTACACCGCATTCCTCAATTAAGCAGAATTGAATTTGTGTGATGGCCACACAAATGAGCTACGTGCTATGTGCCACTCTGGTTGAAATCCTCAGGACAATGAGCACACCAGCCCCCCTATTGCCAAGTGCACAGAGGAGGACAGGCCTTGGGACATGCAGAGTAATGATTTGGAGCCTGGGTTCCTGGATAACAATGGAGCAGAGTCAGCAGCCTTAAGTGAGAGAGAAAGGCTTTGTTCTTTAAGTTGCTGCATCATGAGGCTTCTCTGTTACAACAGATCACTTTGCCCTAATATCTACCTCTTTACTTAATAGAGTCAGAATTAAATAAGAACACCCTGGAAATCCATGCATACTACAAATTTATCCACTTACATGATCCAGCAATTCCACTCCTGGGTATACTCCCAAAAGAACTGAAAGCAGGGTCCTGAAGAGATATTTGTATATCCATGTTCATAGCAGCATTATTCATAGCAACTAATACATGGACGTAATTTAAGTGTTCATCAATGGACGAACAGCATGTGGTGTATGTATGCAGTGCAGTGTCATTCAGCTTTAGGAGGGACGGAAATTCTGACACATGCTACAACATGAATAAACCTTGAGGTCATTATGCTAAGAGAAATTTGTCAGATAAAGACAAATACTCTTAAGATTCTACTTACATAAGGTATGCAGTGGTAAAAACCAAAGAAATAGAAAGTAGAATGCTGACTGCCAGGGGCTGGGGGGAGGGGTATGAAAATTTATTGTTTAATGGATATAGAGTTTCAGTTTTACAAGATTAAATGAGTTATACGGGTATGGATGGTGATGACATATTCAGTATCATTGAACTAACTGCACACTTGAAAATGGTTAAGTTAGTAAATTTGATATTATGTTATTTACCACAATTTTTAAAAAGGAAGAAAAAATGCACTGTTAATCTTAATTTTATTCATATCAAAACCCACAGTGGTTAATATTTTAGATTCAAGTAACATGGCTTTTTGCTGGAGTTACACTGTTTTTACTGCACAACCACCTGAACTGCGAGTACAGCACAGATGGATACTGCATATTAATGGTGTATCACAACTAAGGCACAGCAGCCTTTCCAGGTACAGGATGGCTGTCAAATGCCCCGTTCCTCACCTGGCTAACACCCAACCTCAGCCCCACAGTGTTCCTCCCTGCTCACCACCCACAACAGTGAGGCCACATGAATAGTTCAGGAGGTCAGGAATCATGATGCTGACACTTTCCTGTGGTGGTGCTGGGTGGAAAACAACAATAATCAGCTGCAAAAATATCACTTCGGGACTCAAATGTGAAATTGCCATGCAATCAACCCACAAAGGCTGTACCCTGTCCAGCACAGATGCAACTCAGCTGTGGTCCTCTTGCCACACATCCTACGTTTCCAAATAAACAGAAAAGATGATTAAAATACTGAAAACAACAGGAACATAGTCAATAGCTTCCAAGATGCACAAACTTCACCTGTCGCAGGACACCTTTGCGAAGACCAGCGGGAAGGAATCACACTGCCCTGAAATCTGTCAGGTTAGATTCTAACCTCTCTAGCAGCCAGGGCAGGATGACTCAATACACAAATGTCTCTGTGGCCTGTAAACTCTACTGTTCATCACAGAAATGCACGACCCCATTCCCCACACCCAGGCATCCTCACTTCCAGCCTCTACTCCCTGCCACCCACAGTGCCCCTCAGGTCTGCTGAGCACCCTCAGTGTCTATGTACAGTGCTGCTTAATTTTTTTAAAAGCTTCATTTCTTATTTCTCATTATTTTTAGCTCTTAATTCCACCTTACAACCTTACAGCGTATGAGGATTTTTTATCCTAGAAGGAGGCAGAAATGAAGGAGAAGGGAGAAAAAGAAAATCCTAGCAATATTTAAGTTTGTTTAAAAGACCAGTTACTGTCACAACAAATCAGCCTCCCACTTGTTTTTTTTTTTTTTTCCTTCCTTAAAAGGCACAGAAGTTATTTCTCAACACAGGTTGCAGATTATTACTCTGTATTTTTTTTTTATTTTATTGTTGTTATATTACATATTACTCTGTATTTTACTCATACTTAGGTATCAGGTAGCTGACTACATACTCCAAAGGGGAAATAATAGGGAAGGAGAAAAAAAAAAAAATGAGAATATCATCAACACTGACAAGAGGAGAAATGGTGATAAGTGTGCTGGTGGGGAAGAGCAACAAGTGGCCACTTCAATTTTTTTCCATTAAATAATCATGTAGCCCAGGGTATGTCCTTAAACCTGTTAAATCTTTAAAAAATTTTCTGGCTATTTTAAATTGGTAATTGGTAAGTTCTCCATGAAAAGGAAAGTGTTAACCATATTTCCTCGCTAGTAAGTCAATTCTTATTTACCATTTGCTGCAGGGCTGGCAGGTCATTATCCTGATACTCCACTCTAACTACTCAGTCTCTGTGAAATAAGTTACACTTCAGCATTGCAAAAGCTTTGCAAACAATGCCAGGCCATTGGGTTCTTAACCTGAGAAACCCCTAGGCCAAGGCTGGCATATCCACCAGGCCAAGTGATAGCCGCATATCAATGACTGCCCAGAAATTCCTGACCTGATACTGTGGATGGTTATTTCACTTCATGGTGTAACTCTGCTGACTGTGATTAGAGAGAACATGTCACAATAAATTAAAAGATGTTGGAAAATAATGTCTTTCTCAGATATCAAGTGGAGTGTGAGATGAGCTTATTAGGTCCTTGGCTATTTGCTATGGGCTGGGTTCAAAATAACTTTTGGACTCCTGGGGACAAACAACTAGAGAGAGTCTGATGACATTCTGGCTTCATTTTGAGAAAAATCACCAAATGCCCATTTCACAATTGTTCTTATCAGGATCTGAGGCCAAAGAAAAGGGGGGGAAATAACAGGGTGGCTGAGATGTAACTCAAAGGTTCTGAAGGGGGGCTGACTAGTGTGCCTGAGGTGGTCAGGAAGGGGGGAGCATCACTGTGAGTTCAAAATCATAGTAATAAGTAAATGAATAAAATGAACTTCTTTTACTACAAATGGACAGACATGGGGTGTTGTACATGCTGGAAATTGAGTGATGGCCCAGTTCCCTGAGACCCCATCCTAGGAGACTGCTGTCCTGTGAATATACACCAGAGAGGTGAGTCAGGCAGGAGCAGTGCCTGCAAACAGCAGAGAAGATGCTAACAGCAGAAAGGATGCTGCCACTAGGCAGGTCTGGATCAAAGGAAATTTGTCATGTGTAAGGAAGTCATGGTCTTGTGCAGTTTGGAGGAAATTGGGATTCAGCCAGGGTTTTAGTCTCTGTGAGAACTACAAAGCCTGTGAACATCAGAGGCAAAGAAGGTGCTGTGGGACCAAAGGTTTCAAAGGTCTTAATGGCAAAGCCTCAGGCAGCCTCTGATGTCAAGACAATGACTCTTGGAGAACCAAGATGGAGGAGGAGCAAGTGGAGCTACACCAATCTCCTCCCAACACCAAACTGGAATTACAACTTAATTAGGGAGAAATCATCCAGAATAACCAACAGACACCAATTGGAGAGAAGTCTTATTACCAGGGACAGAACAGAAGAGCCGATTCATCACAACCTGACCAGTAGGAAGTGTGGAGATGCGAGAGGCTGGTGGGGCTCCCATAGGCGGCGGCTGAAGGGAGGAAGCTGAAGGGAAGGAGAAACAACTTGGCAGCCAGGGGTTCCACCTAAGAAGGGTGGGACCTAAACCCCCAACTGGGCTCCCCAGCCTATTGCAACACAGCTAAGAGTAAAATAGCACCAAGTTGTGAAAAGCAAAAAGCCACCAGGTTTAACCAGCTAGAAAGAGAGACCAAGTTCTTAAAGGGACCATGCATGAAAATACAGTGGCACCCACTTATCATGGGCTCCAGCAGAAAGAGGACAGAGTGGACCAGAGATACTTAAGGAGGGTTTGGGTCAGTGGCTTCAGGGGGAGAGCTGAGTGAGCAGCCCGTGAGTCCAGTGCTGACCCATCCCCTATATAGCCAGCAAACCACTCTTCTACAAAGGGCAGGAGCCTGAGGGGAAACCACAGCCCCACCCATAAGATTCAATCCTCCCCACCCAGCAGTGCCTAAATCTGACCTCAGATCACAGACTGACTGGATTAACAACTAGAGGAGACAAATAGTGGATCTCTGGCAGTCCCCAACTGGCTGACTAGGCCCAGACTGGCACAGGAGCTGACATCAAGCACAGATCCAGAAATAAAAAAAGTGCACCTCTACACCACAGAAGGTCACCCACTAAGACAGTAAGTCAGAGCAGATCAATCCAAAAAGCAGAAACAAACAAGAGTCACCTAAAATGGGGAAACAAATAAACCCTCAGCAAATGGAAAGGGAGAATCCCCAGGAAGAATGCAAAATGAGATAGCGGCAAGCACACTCTAAGACATGGAATTCAAAATAATGATGATAGAGAAGCTCAATGAGCTCAGCGAGTTCAAAGAAAACTACAAACAACTCCAGGGGAACTATGAAGAACTCCAGGGGAACTATGAGTAACTCAAGGAAAGCTACAAGAAACTTACTGAGAACTACACCAGCATTAAAAAGGACATAGAAACCATCAATAAGAGCCAAGAAGAAATGAAGAATACAATTTCTGAATTGAAGAACACAGTAGAAGGAATCAAAAGCAGGCTAGAGAAAGCAGAGCATCAGATCAGAGAGCTGGAGGTCAATGTAGAAAAAATTCCCAGGCAGTGAAACAAAATGAAAAAAGACTGAAAAAGAATGAAGAGGTTTTAAGAGAGCTGCAGGACAACATGAAACATAATAACATCTGTATCATAGGGATACCAGAAGGAGAAGAAGAGCAGCAAGGGAGAGAAAACCTGTTTGAAAAAGTAATCACAGAAAACTTCCCTAACTTGAGGAGAGAAAAGGTCATGCAAACTCAGGAAGCACAGAGGGTCCCAAGGAAGATCAACCCAGACAGGCCCACTCCAAGACATATCATAACGAAAGTGGCAAATTTCAAAGACAAGGAGAGAATCCTAAAAGCAGCAAGAGAGAAACAGCTAATAACATACAAGGGGGCTTCCATAAAGTTATCAGCTGATTTCAGAAACAGAAATAAAACAAGCCAGAAGGGAATGGCAAAAAATACTACAAGCAATGAAAAACAAAGGCCTGCAACCAAGAATACTCTACCCAGCAAGGCTGTCATTCAAAATGGAAGGTGAAATAAGGAGTTTCCCAGACAAAAGAAGTCTAAAAGGATACATCTCCACCAAACCAGCATTGCAAGAGATGCTAAAGAGTCTGCTTTAAGATGAAAGAACAGAGAGACAAACAGGAACACAGGTACAAAGGTAAATGGAATAAATGCACCAATCAAAAGACACAGGGCAAAAAAAGACACAGGGCAGCTGAAGGGATAAGAACAACTTTAACTTATGAATGCTTTTAACTTTAAAAATTATCTTGTTATAAATAGATTTTACTAAATAAGGTACAATTTTGTATATTACTTGTATCTGTGTTACTGGAGGTTAAGTTTTCTTAGATAGGAATAATTTCACAATATGGGAAAATCAGGTTACTTACAATAACTAAGAAAAATTGAATGCAGTTAAGAAGAAAAAAGAAAATGTGGATGTATATTACATAGAAGACGTGCTATTTTTCTTATTCACTGTTATAAAATATGCGCTTATTTGTGGGTGTGTAATATATACATTTTGTTAGCAATTTACACATTGGTGGTTATAGAATAGACAGGGGGATGTTAAGAAGAAAGGAAATAGAGAAGCCAAAGAACTTATATGCATGACTCATGGACACGAACTAACAGGGGATCTTCTGGAGGAAATGGGGTACTGGGTAGACGGGGGCAAAGAGGAGAAAGTTGGGACAACTCTAACAGCAAAATAAATAAAAATATATTAATTAAAAAAAAAAAAAAGACAATGACTCTTTGGAAGGAAGCAACCAATCATGTAACCATCCCTGATAACTACCAGGGGTGGTCTAAGTGTGTGGGACTCCTGGCCATGCTCAACCACAAGTGCTAAATGCCATGACATGATTTAAAAAACAGGCTGCAACCAGTTACAATTCTGTAACCTATTTGATATACAAATTGGGTGAATACAGGGTTCCCTGAAACTTCAAAAGGATCAGCTTAGGACCTATGGGCTAGAATGCACAGTAGCTTATCAATCACTCTAAGTGCTTTAATTTCTGAGCTAAGTGATGAAATGCACATTTTAAACCAGAAGGAAACCTAAGGATATCTAATGCATCTTCTTGTAGAAAATGGGAACCTCTTTCAAAACATTCTTGTTCGAGGGCCAGTTCCCTACCTGATCTGATTGAGAGGCTGTTACCTTACTGTTGGACAGATGCACATCCAATAAACTCCTGAGAGCTGCCTTCTGGAACTTTCATTGATTTATCACAGCTGCTCTCAGGAGAGCACAGCATTCCCCTACCCATGACTCCTTGCAGAACAGGGCCATACTCAGAAGTGGCAGCCCAGGACATCCACCTCCATTGGCCCAAGCAGATAAATTGGAATCTTCACTTCTGCTAGGGTGATCCATCACTGTATTTTCTTATGTGCCAATAAGTCAAAACAGCTAAATTACATAGTGCAAACAAGACAGGTTTTTCCTACTTAGATGATCTCTCCATCTTTGACCAATTAGCAATGATAATTTTTTTAAGATTTTATTTATTATTTTTAGAGAAAGAGGAAGGGAGACACACATGGAGAGAGACATCAATGTATAGTTGCCTTTCACCTGCCTTCAGCTACGAACCTGGCTGGAGACCTGGCTTGCAACCTGGTTATCTGCCCTAACTGGGAATCGAACCAGCGACCTTTGGGTTCATAGGCCGGCACCTTATCCACTGTGCCACCAGCCAGAGCAGCACTGATACTTCTTAAACTAACACGATTGAATGTAACCATGTGAATGTGACCACACAGATTTCCATGGGCTCTGACAGCTCAGAGATTTCTCTAATTGACTGTATTGTCTTCCTGTCAATAGCTAAGAAGGGGTCAGAACTAACGCTTTCCCTAATAAAGCCCAGTGGTAAACACAGTAAAATCCCATGGCAAATGAGGAGAGGGAAAGATCTGAAAGGGTGGTGAAATAAAAAATGTAGTGAAATTCTGATGTTTAAACCACATATCATGAAGCAATAGTGTTAAGATGATGGCAGAACAGAATTTATCTCGCACCTCCTAGAACTAAGCTGAAAATAAAAATAAAGAGGGGAATATCTATCCAAAATAAACAACTGACAACTACCTGAAGATGAGATACTTAACCAAGGACAGGCAGAAACCACCTTGAGACAAGTAGAAAGGGCAGGGATGTGAACAGGGCCAGCACCACTTTCATAGGCAGCAGGCCATGGTAGCTGCATGACTGCGGAAGCTTCCCCTGGAGGAGTGAAGCCTGGACCTCACACTAGGCTCCCAAGCACAGAGCACCATCTACCAATATCCAGCAGTAAAAGGCCACAGGGTTTCTGTGGGCCAGAAATGATGCCCAGTGGAGGGAAAGCCACCTTTTTCCTTTCTTTTGTTCCAAGTAGCCAATGAATAGGTTTTGCATTAGCAGCCACTCACTTCTGGCTTGGGCATTGGGAGGGCTGCACAATCTGGAATCATGCAAGGAGAGTCTGGAGTCGGGGCTTTGGGGAGAGGTAATGGGGAAACAGTGGCTGGATTCCTAGTGCTAGCATATAACACCATACCACAACTGCCATTTTCCTTAAGAACAAGCCCCCCCCCCAGGGGAAAACAATTATCCCATTCAATGGAAAACCACTTGGGCCAGCCTCTGGAAGCCTCCTAGCCCCATCCTCTGGAATCCCACTCACCCCACCCTGCATCCTTTTTTCCTTTCTTTCTTACCTTCCCTCAACCTACAACTTTTTCCCTGCTGAGATCAAAGCAATATAGGTGGACTCAGGGATGTTAAGAGATTGGCTTTAGGGCTTGGCCATTCCATACACACTTCCCCGGAACCAGACTGACGCTTGCCTCTCACCAGAGACCCTAAGATCACCCCTCCCAGTTTCCAGCAGACCCAAACTACGGGCTCTGGAGGCCTCTCCTGCTATTCTACCATGGGATTTGCCCCGCTGAGTTCAATGAAATAACCTGGGACAGACTCAAGACATGTGAACACATCCACCATCTTCCCTGAAAACTGAACAGCACCTCCCACAGGAGATCCAAGGGTTCCATCCTTTCAATTTCACCAGAAACCCTTTCAGAAACAGACGGGTAAGTGGCTAAACTAAACAACAAGACTACAGGCAGATGCAGGTGGTAGCAGTTCTGGCAATGCCTTCAGTCCTTAGTTGGCCCACTCTGGACCCTGTGCTGATAAAAAGCCAGACTTACAGAGTAGCGAGGCCCATCCTGGATGTACCCAATCCCAAAGGATAGCCATACACTGTGGATCACTCATAGTTTCAAACAACTGCCTAGAACTAGACTGAATAGCACCTAACAAATGGTTTGCACCAACTCCCGACAATCAGAGTTGTATCCAGAGGAAGAACCCAGCAGGCAAGCACTAAATTCGGCTGAGATGAATTCCACTTCATTCTTTTTCATTATTTTTCTTCCACATAGCTTTATATCATTTCTTTTTATTTTTCTCTGTTTTTTCATTCAAATCTTGTAGTTTATTCCCCCGCCCTTTCTTACTCTATTTTTGCTTTGTTATTTTTTAATTTTTGTGTGTGTGTGTGTGTGGTGTCTCCTTTTCTATTCCTTACTCTTGTTTCTCCTCCCTCTATCCTCTCATAATCATTTTAAATTCCTTTGGTCTTATCATATTCTTGTTTTTCTTATTCTAGCTTTCCATTTTTATTACTCTTTGCTCTTTTATCATTGATTTTGCTGTTTTTGTTTTTGCTTGTGTGGATTGTACTTTCTGTGTTTTCCTTTGTTCTGTCAACAATGGTACAACAATGTACAAAATGTGACAGGGGTTGAGCCCCTCAGTCAGCCAACTGGAAAGGAGAATCCACCAATGAACAGGCCACCAACAATCAAGACCCAAAGATAATAGGAAGCCCACGTAAACTGCACAAGGGGCACTCTTAAAGCCTCCAGCTGAGATGAAGGAGACTGAACCACTGAGTCTCACAGGACTCCTACCATGTAAGGTCACCTCATGAAGACAGGGTGTCAAACCAGATCTAACATATAGAAACAAAGAGCAAAAATAAGACAAAAACACTCCCCAAAAGGAAGAAAAGGAGGACTCATCCTCAGAAAAAGAGCTAACTGAAATTGGAGCAAGCAAATTATGAGACACAGAGTTCACAGTAATGGTTATAAAGATACTCAAAAAACTTACTAAGAACTACAAGGAACTTTATGGGAACTACATCAGTATGACCCTAACCAGCCTCACACCTGCAAAGATCCCTACCTAAAACCCTAATTACAAAAAATAATTTCTATTAATTGCTTTCAAAAAACTCAGGAAAAAAATATGACATAGGTATTTTGTTGAATGACAGCAACTCAATTATCTAGGAGTTGTGAGTCAAATGATGCCCTAACAGAAGGAAACCAAAGCCTATTATTCCGGAGACTGCCTTCTGGCCCACGTCTACCACTAAAGCACCCCATGGCTACATGATTACTTCATGTCACAGTATGTCTCACCTGCTGGATGACTTCAAGTTACAATCCCTCTTATAAAATAGTTAACAAGCCAGTTTCTGGAGATGGGGAGGTAGGAGCCATACCCGCTATTCCATCTGAACCCTCTCCAAGTCCTGAGGGCATCATCCAGGCCTCCAACATCTCCCTTCCTGCTGCCTAAAAGCTGTGCTCACCACAAGTAGCCTGGCCCAGGTAAAACATTCTGCCCCCAGCACCAACAGCAACAGAACCCACATCAAAGCCAGGAATAAACAGAAGGCAAACAAGGCTGTAAAGAGAAAGAAGCTGAGCAAATCCAATGTGATGGGCACTGCCAAACCCAAATTTCTAACTGCCATTTGACCTAATTTCCTCAAGGTTCTTTAAATTAATCAACACTGGACCAATGTGTGAGATTCCACATAGAATGGAAACTTCACCACAAAGTCAACACTTGGTAACAACATTCTATTATAATGACAGGCACTTCCTTGCAAGTCCCATAGGTTGTTTTTCTTCATATTTTATCTTGAGCCAAAAATGTTTGCTGTGCTGATGTTTCCAGTGAGGTGGGACATCTAAACACAAGTTGAGAGTCAGAATGTCCCTACCACAGGACTTTATAGCTGACCACAATTTTCATGAATCCCTTTTCTTCTGTTCTCCCACTACCATTTTTAATCACAAAATAAAATGGTGTGGTCTGACAGCAAAAAAAAAGGAAAAAAAAAAACAAACTGAAAGCCTGTGTGGACTTTGACCACCTGAATCATACCTCAAACCTTCCAAATTGGCTGCTGAGTAGAGCATTTCGGTTTGCTCAAGGAATCACTGGTGTTCACTCAGGAAGTAACACCGGTGTTGCACTTGTTAGAGTGGTATGTTGTTAGAATTAAAGCCTTTACTCAAAGTACAAAGTGTTTCTGGGTGTATTTTCTTATCATGACATATTTTTAACATTTATCTCATTCCTCATGTAAACTTGCATCCTGAAGCACTGATAGTGTGCAAGGAATACTTTCAGATGGATACTATATTATCATCCTAGGCTTACCATAAAAATAACCACAACTGAGTGGCTTAACCAACAGTAATCTATTCTTTTGAAGTTCTGGAGGCCAGAAGTCCTCAGTCGGGCCATGCTCCCTCCAGAGACCCAGGCAGGGTTCTCCCTGCTTCTTTCATCATCAGGTGGCCCCTGGAATTCCTTGGTTTGCCAGGAATCACTCCAATCTCTGCCTCATCTTCCCATGGCCTTTTTCGTTTTAAACCAGAACATTTATTGCATGATTAATCGTTGAAACGCTTAAGTTGAACTGATGCTGCAAAAGCTGCCCTCTTGGGTTTAGGTATATTGTTCCTTCATGGCATCCATGCCTGAATTAGTGGTACACAACTTTTAGCTTCTTCATCTGATCAGTCTCGGTGGTGTTTTGTTGTTTAGCCTTGGCAATCCAATTACACTTCCTCTTTAGCTTGCCAGGGTAGCCACACTTGCCACAAGTGGACTTCTGAAGGTGGCATACCTTCAGGAATAGCATGTGTCTTGCTGTACCGCTTTCCAAACAATGACATTCCCTTCATCGTTTTGCTTCTGTGAAAAAGGCCAAAGAGCTCCTCTTCTTTCTTTAATAAGGACATTAGGTCCTAAATCCAGGATCATCTTATTTGAGATCCTCTCGTCTGAAAAAACCATTCTTTACTGATTTTTTTTTAACCTCACCTCAAGTATGTTTACTGACCTTAGAGAGACAGGAAAGAAGAGGGAGTGAGGGGAAAATGGAGAAAGGGAGGGAGGGAGGGGCAGAGAGGACAAGGGGAGGGAGAGAGAATGTAGGGAGAGGGAAGGGGAGGGAGGGAGGGAAACAGAAACATGATGGATTGCTTCCTGCGCAAGTTGACCAGGGATGGAACCCACAACCTAGGTATGTGCCCTGGCCATAAATTGAACTCAAAACCTTCTGGTGTATAGGAGCACACTCTAGCCAACTGAGCCACCTGACCAGGGCAAAAAACTGTTTCTCAGTAAGGTTAACATTCACAGGTGCCAGAACATGGAATTATCTTTTGGGAGGACACAATTTAACTGACAACAGATGCTAAAACAGCCAAGGGATTATGAATTCTATAATTCTAACCCTGGTGATCTGTGACACCCTCAGGAGAGGTGCGAAGACAGAGACAGCCATGCACTATTTGTGGAAGTCTAATCTATGACTCAGTTTTTATTGATTAAACATCCTCTCAGCATATAGTCTCTACATGGACAGAAAAGGAAAAGAGTGCAAAATTTGAAGAGGGAAGGTGAAGATCCGACACTACTTTCTTTTCCTTGAGTTACCCCGGTCTTATTTTCAATTCTCAAGTATTTCAAAGGCCCCATTTTAAAAGCTTTAGCTAACACTTATCAATTTTTCATTCTTTGTTTTTCCGAGGATATATTACACATGCCATTATAAAAACTACTCATTTTGTAATGAGAGAAGGTTATTTTCAGTATCTAGGTATCAATGTTGAGTCTCACTCAGCCTTTTATCTTGGGTACCAAGCAAAGGCTTCATCAGCCTTTGTTAAAAGCCCACCAGGTGGCCTGGAAGAGTTCACACAACTTAATGAACAGATGGATATAGTTTGCTATCAGACTGATTTACGGGGTAGGGCTCAATGATCACCTAAAACATACACACTACTCTAACTTAGAACCTCAATTGTAAGTAAGTCTAGGAACCCCAAAACACCCAGACAGCAATAAAAACATGTAAAGTTATGATTTATAATTTTAAAAAATTACCAAAAAAAGTATGTATCATTACTTCTACCAATAACTATATCAATACAGCACTCAGTAATATTTTGATAAATTTGCTAGAGACGCAAAAAGCAGAAAGTTGCTGTTAATTTAAGTCTACATGACTGCTAATAAGACATGTTCTCCTATTAATCTTCTATATTTAGCTCAGTTGTGAAGTGTTTACTCAAGACATCTTTGCACATTTTTCTACTGGGTTGTCCAAAAAGTCCATGTAGTTTTTTTTTCCATAAAAGACACATTTCTCATGTTCACCAATAACTACTGATTTGTATGTTTTGAGGTATGTCAGCTGGCTCCTGCTATTGGCTTCTAGTGGGTAGAGGCCAGGGGTGCTATTAAACATCTTCCAATGCATTAGACAGTCCCACAGCTAAGAATTATTTGGCCAAAATGTCAATAGTACCAAGAAACTTCAAAAACTACTTCTGACATGATTGATCAGTCACAGCACCTTCTCCATATACTACACAAATCAGTTGTTTTTAACTTTCTTGAATAAAGCATATGTCAAAATGTTGCATATTTTCTTCCATTTTCAATATTAAAATGGCTGCACAAAAATTCACCAATTTTGGGGTTTTCTTTTAAATTCATGCTGATATGACAGCTGTCACTATATAATACACTCTAACAAATTGTTTTGAATAAAGTTAAAGACAACTAAGAGCTACTAGAGCCTTCATCTGGAAAAAAACGAACGTTTTGGCCAGCCCAATAGCTGCACAGCACAGGTTTGTTAAGACAGAGACAGAGGGCACAGGACAACGCATAGTAAGTAGACAGGAACAACCAGAAGATGCCAACACTCAGTAGGCACTCGGATATACATAGAACACGTACAATCACGTAATAATATTCGTGTGGCCCCCTTCGCTGACACCCATCCTGAACCCCAATGTTCTCCACCCCAGATGGCACCAAAAACATCCATAGATGTTGTTAGGCTACCTTAGCAATTACAGTTGTGGCCCTGACCCCCAGTTGCTCAGAAAGACAGGAAAACAACACAAGCAGAGCAGGCCCCTGACTGCATCCCACACCAAGGGGTGTGAACCTAGCCTATCCCTGCCCTTGCTTTCTTGATGGATGTTCCACATTGATTATAAACTGTGCAACTGGCACAGGGAGTCTCACTTGTGCTCCTGGTTCCATGACCCCAGAAACAGTTGGCCAGAAAAACATTGGGAGATAACCTGTACAGAGGGATGTACACCCTCTTCTGTGTGAGAAGTGCCTACCCCACAGTCCCAGTGAAATCTGCTCCCAGGGAAGGGAATTTTTCCCTAAAAGCCTACATCTCCCTTCACCTCTGCTCTGGCTCCCACCCTCTGGCCCTCAGAGGCTCACCCAACACCACCTCCCAAACGAGGTATCTTTCTCCCATTCCTCTCCTGGAAGCACAGTGTAGACAGCAGCCAACTCCTCAGGTTCCTACCTCAAATGCTGAAAAACAAACTCCAAAATAACAGCATTATCAAGAACAGCTCATCCCACCATTTAGCCACTGGTGTCACCTCAGATTTCAGTCTTTCCCAAACCCCTCGCTGCCAACAATCAGGCAATTTTAATATTTTAATTAAAAGTAATTTTGTGAAAATGCTTCAAAGCCAAAGGATACTTTTAAGCGATCTGACTAGCGGTAAGGGGTGTTCAAATCCTGTCCCTCTCAATAGCACAGATTAGCATTTTTCTGAGACATTTAAAACGTGTCGTTTCTGTCAAGGTTAAATATGTTACAATCAATCACTAGGATGTGTCCTTATTTCCAAAACAGAAAAAAATAATAATTCTCATTTCCACAAAATTCCAAAAAACAAAACCTGTGCTAACATTCATATTGTTTACAGGAACAGACTGCTATGTAAGCAAGACTTCACCATGAATCTGAGGAATGACGCTACAATTAAGCTACAGTTGAATATAATTTATTCATGTTTTACTTTATCTGAAAAGCACAGGCGGTGGGGGACAGATTTGAGGGACACACACAGGAGAGTAAGTCAAAAAAACAAACAAAAAAAAGTTCACACCAATACGTGAGTTTCCAAAACCCAGCGCTGCTTTCCCACCTACAGATGAGACCATCTTTCCCGGCGACAGTAGGAAACCAGGGGACACGGTTCCCCTGCAAAGGCAGGCATCCTGCAGCTGCCCGGGCCACCCCAGCCTGGGTTCTCACTCACCCGACGTGATGTGTTCGTCTTGGAAACCCACCGGTCTCAGGCCCTGCTCAGAGCGCAGGGCTTACTGTTAAGAGGACCTGGAGCTCAGTCGCGGGGGAAAAGAAAAAGAGCGAGAAAGGGCACACGTGTCCCTGGGGATTAGGCCACAAGCTTGGCTTCTCCCTCAAAAGTCCCAGGCGGTTCTGGCGGCAGCCCGGTGTGGAAAGTTCCGGAAGGGAGCTCTAAGGCCCTGACAGGCTACCGTCCGCCACATCCCGAGGCTGAAGCTGGCAGACACAGGGACGCTGAGGCGTGTGCTTCTCTGAGGACCTCCGCGCCCTGACAAGCCACAGCTGTTCCGAAGGCTTTGCTGAACCACCTGGGGCCGCCCTCGGGGCGCCCGGGGTGCCACCTGCCCGCTGCCCCGGGCTCACAGGCACCCAACACGCACACGGCCGAGCGGGAGTTGGTTCTCGCGCTCACTAACGTCCAGTAATGGCTGCAGGGGCGCAGGCACGCCCCACGCACGCCCCTCGCAGGCACACCCCACGCACGCCCCACGCACGCCCCTCGCACGCATGCCCCACGCACGCCCCTCGCACGCCCCAGCAGCCACGGGGAAATAATTTCATAGCCACGGGTACCACCTGTCCAAGTTCCTGACTACCCTGATCCCATTCCTGAATGTTCCTCCCACAGCTCAACTGCTACAAATAAAAACCTACCCCCAAGGTTCTCGGGGGTCAGGTTTCCCACGTGCCCGCCCCGGGAAGTCACACCAGCCTTCGCTGGATCTGCGCCCCTTTCAAAGTGAAGTAAGTGCAGGTGTACTCGCTTACTTCCCTGGGGGAGGGTAGACACGGAGTGCTAGGAGATGGGCACCCCTGTTGGGAACTTTTCGGGAAAGAGCAAGTAGTAAATAAATAAATGTGCAACTGTTGCTGCCATGCAGAGGAAACGAATGCACTATGACAGCAGCATTTCCTGCTGCTCTGCCAAAAACTATCTGGGAAAAAGAAATGTTGTTTTGCATCGTAGTCTGCTCACCTTTACGTTGTATGTAAGGGAAAAGTTAATAATATGGGCTATAACATAGGCTCACGGCATGTAACAGGCTCAAATGCACAGTTCAAGGTCCTATGAAGATGGATTGAGTTTAATGATATTTTTATGTAAGTTACATAGTAACAAGTTTTAGATGCAACAGCTTCCATATTCTAAAATAACACCAGCAAAGAAGCTCATTAATATCTTTTTTAATTGAAACAACTGACAAACTACAATGTCCCTCCTTTTAAAGTGTACAGTTCAGTGGTTTTTCACTATATTTTCAATAAGCTAATTCGTTGCAAATTTCTAACGTCTGGCTTAATACAAAATAGCAAGCAGGTTCTCCTATCTGCTTCTATATCAATCTGTTAAGTGGGTACTTTTGGTTGAACTGTATCAAGAAAGTCTGGCCTCAACTGATACAGAATTGGAAAAGAAATAAGTTTTGTTTTCAGATAATTTTTGGTATTCTCTTTTCATGCTATGCCAAATTTAATAACTGGAACTTCCTTAAACGTTTGGAATTTGAAGTCTCATCAGCAAATCTTTCATGTTCAATTCCCTTTAAATTCTTGCACTTTGAGTTGCTCTTTTATCAACAATTTTGTAACCATACTTTGGTCACTTAAAAAACACTAGCTTACTGAGTTATGCATATCTTTCAAGTACAGACACAGTTAGTTCATCACATAACATCTAAAGTATCACATCTAGTAGAACTACCACTTACCACATCAGAAATTGTGGTAGATGCAAGATTTCCAACATTTTAAATATTCACTTGAAAGCTCAAATTTTACCACTGAGGAGAAATAATATAAATTATTTTTTCTTGAAAGAGTAAATTTCTTCCATTTTGAGAAAACACCTGCAAATACCTACATCTGAACAGCCATAGTTGTAAGTCACCCTTTTACATAAAAAATAGGTTGCTTCCTGAAGAAAAAGTGGCTAGTTCAGCATATCACAATGCTTTTACATACACTTTCCACTTCATAGCTCAAAATATTAAAGAGACACGTACCTGGGTATCAAGATTTAGTAAAACCAACCAAGTGAAACTGGCTTTTTTGTCCCCTGTGAATACGTGAAGGTGAAGAATATAGTAACAAGAAGCATAGGGTGGTCCCATTACCTAGATTCAGACCAAGACACCCATAGCTTGCTCACCATTCCCTATACACATGTATCATCTGTGTAAATATGCACACAATGAAAAAGGCAAGTAACTTCTGAGAATTATTATAATTTTTACATCCTTGAAAATCCTCTGAAAGGACCCAAAGCACCCACAGACAGCACTCTGAGAACTGCTGTCTGGCACAGGAAGCCATTAGGCCAGGGAAGCATACACAGCACACCTGCTGGCCCCAAACTTTTCAGCATTGCACCTTTTAGCCCAATGATATGTGGGGGATAATGAAGAGTTTAAAAAATGGAGAACTATTTTTTTTTAATTTTATATTCAGTGTTACTTAAAATTGTAAACTGCCAAGAACTCAGAAAGTAATTAACCAGAAAAAAGCCTCAATGCAGTCTCATTCAATTATGGCCATTGAGATAATGAGAATGACTCATGACTTATCAATAAGAAATTCAACATAAATAAAATTACTCTAAAAATCAAGAGTTCAAAGAGAATTATATACTTGTAGAGCAGACCATTTTTAGCCGGAAGCACTAGGTACACAGAACTAGTTATAACTACATCAAATCTAGTTATCATTCCTATTTTTTCTTTAAAGGCTTTATTCATTATTTTTAGAGAGAAGGGCAAGGAGGGAGGAAGAAAGGAAGAGCAACATCAATGTATGGTTGCCTTTCACCTGCCTCCAGCTACAGATCTGGCTGGAGACCTGGCTTTCAACCTGGTTATGTGCCCTGACTGGGAATCGAACCAGCAACCTTTGCGTTCCCAGGCTAGTGCCATTCCACTGAGCCACCGGCCAGAGCTCTCATTTCTGTCTTTATCCTACCAACATTGATTAGTTTAATTTCCAAATTCTATTCTCAAAATTATTAGCACAGGCCTCATGCACCCCAGCTGGCCCTGTGCATAATTGTTTTTAAAAATTTATTTTTAGCATTATTAACAAGTATTGACTTCAAATTCATGATACTATGTCACATGGCCTGGATCCATTAGGATCACATTCATATAATCAGAATAGAAAACCTCAAATTCCAGGGGCTTAACTATTCATGTTAGTTTCTCGCCCTCACAGATAACAGTAAAGGGGCTCAAGCTCCTCACAGCCCACCCTCCCTTGCCATATCCTTAGTCTTCTGGTCCAAGTCACCTACTAGAGCTCCAACCAAGGGAAGCAGGTATCCACACTTTTAAAAGCCTCCCAGAATGTCAAATAATACTTCTTCTTCCTTAGTCACCAAATCTTTGTCACATGGTCATAGTAGGTGGGACAGGGAAACAGGTACTTAGTGGCTAGACAGTTCTCTGGGCCTTCCTTCTCATCCTGTCCCCTGTGCACTCTCCATGGGGACAGGATGAGAAGGAAGGCCCAGAGAACTGGCTGCTTGGAAAAAGGAAATCATGCTCTGCCTCCATACAGACCCATCCCATGAAATATCCAGGCATGGGGACCTCTCCTGGGCACACCAAGTTCCAGGGCTGTCACCTGAGTGTGTAAGGGCAGCCTTCAGGGAGGCAAAAAAAGTGAGTTTTCAGATCCTTAGGCTGTGGAATGGCTGCACAGACTCAGGGACTCTGACAATGATTTATGGATGACATTTTAATTAAAATGTTATACCCAACTTTAAAGAAACGTAGCAATCTAGACCATTGTGTACATTGAAGCACCGTACAAATATAGCACTTCCGGGACCAGGGAACAGCACACTGGCAGGAGAATATACAAGACCTCAACTCATCCCCCAACTGTGAGCAAGGAAAAGCCATTTAAGATTAGAAAGAGAGATCCTTAATGGTTCATTTGTCCAATCCCCACAGCTATGAATGGGAAATAAAAAGGTATAAATTCTAGTTCATCAGAGTTAACAACAAAAACTGTTCACATTGACTTTCTATTTGGTGGAAAACAAGACACTCATCAAGGACCCTGCAAGAAATAGCTTCAGCAACCCTCGCATTAAGTGGATAAGGTGCTGGCCTGTTAACCCAAAGGTTGCTGGTTCGATTCCCAGCCAGGGCACATAACCAGGTTGCAAGCCAGGTCTCCAGCCAGGTCCGTAGCTGAAGGCAGGGGAAAGGCAACCATACATTGATTGTCTCTCTCCTTCTCTGCCTCTATCCCTTCCCCTATCTCTAAAAATAATAAATAAAATCTTTAAAAAATGAAGTAAAACTCTATCTTTGTCAAAAAAATAATCATGTAAATGCATATAAAGTTTTTTCTTTTTCATTATTGTGCCTTCTTAGCTCTTTCTAATCGCCTCCTCCCAGGAAATTTGGACAGCATATAAGCTGGGTATCTGGTTATGTACTGAGGCCCTTAGGAGGGAACACAAACCAGTGCAGATGCCCAGTGCAGTGCAGTGCAGTGCAGACAAGTCCTGTTGAGAATGCATAATACACCTGTAGAGAAAAAGACCTTGTCTGCCTATTGGTGCTTGTAGGTAGGCAAGATGTGACACACGAAAAGAAAAATAAAAGTAGAAAAAGTAAACAATACCCAACACCAAAGAAAAGGCAGTGTGTGTCACCTGTGATCATGCCAAGGACTGTCCCAGGACACAGCGGGAGCAGCCCTGCCCTGAGCCCACAGGCATCACTTTTCACTCACTCTGTTCCTCTCTCTGGCCCTGAGGTTCATAACCAGTGCAAATGCTAAGTATCTGTGAATGACATAGATCATTGATACCTACAGTGGATGAGTGGACACCAACTGGAGCACATGCTAGTTAAAAAAGGGGTTCACGTTGTCAGGCTTAATACTGTGACAATAATCACACAAAAGGCTTATATTCCAGAACCATGCTGTCCTATTCTGTAGTCATTAGTGACATGGGGCTACTTAATGTTCATTTAAATTAGAAAGATTAAATTTGATTCCTTATCTACACTTACAGCATTTCAAGTGCTCAGTAGCCACATGGAGGTAGCTCAGTTACATTTCCATCACTGTAGAAAGTTCTAGGGGACAGAGGTGTTCTGGACCTTCACAACATAAATAAAGCTATGGATTTTTCCTATGGATATTTCCTTCTTCCCATTTTAAATATCAGGCTCTTGAAAGAAGCCAACCTGTATCCACTTTGTCTCCTGAAAGTCTTTGATCTTTGTTTATAAACAAACATAGAAAAATCTCTCCACTTACAGGTAAAGGATGGTAGAAACCTGAAGTTCTAGGAAGTCAAAAACAAAATGAAATCTCCATCCCCTCTCCCATACAATTTTTAAAATCCCCTTAAAATTCAGGGTAATCACCAGAGTAGTAATAAAAGAACATCCACAGGACATTTGGTGACAGAAAAGGAAGATATCCCAGGCCCTGGCCTCAGACTCACCCATGGCTTCCACTGCCCTGGCTGAGTGCCAGTTATGGCTCATGAACAGTTGGTCAGTTCCGGGGGGGGGGGGGGGGTCCTCTTTCCTCTGCCCCTTGGACCCACAAACTCACCCCTTCCCTTCCCCTTTCCCAAAAAACACACCACCACCACCATTACCAACAATGCCATTGTGGCAATCCCGTCAGGAGTCTGGGCTCACCTCTATGCTCAGCTTATTCTGGCCTTGTTTCCAGAGCAAACCAGGCCCTGTGAGGAGATCCCAAGGTCCTTTATGGCATTCTGAAGGGAAGAAGGCCTCTTTCCCAACTCCACCCCCAGAGTCTGCTCCTTGTTGGATTCAGCACCAATGCAGGTCCAGTTTAAGGAAACCCTCCCGCCTCCCAGAGAGGAAGCTCTCAGGTCACATGTGGTCAGCCCAACATCCACCCAGCTCTATCTGCTGAGCCCATGGCATGTTGCAAAGGGAATCAAGGCCCCCTCCAGAGCACTCACTGCTGACTTTCCATCTTTTCTAGAACATTTCAAGTGTTAACTGACTGGAGTTCAACCTCCACATCTGGGAGAACATATACATGACCGTTTTGTGTGGGCAACAGAGTGAAGTCAGTGCACACTCATTATCCAACACAGACTCAGCAACAAACAAGGAGGCACCTGTCCAGAATTGTCCTCACTCTGTCCTGTGACAGGGTCAAGGGTAATCATAGAACCACTGTTTATTCAGGAGCAGAATTGAGCCCAAAGCTCTCTTAGTGGAGCAAAGATGGGTCAACTCCAGTTTCCCCAGCCCAGATTTGGGCTCCCCTCATTAGACCATCAGATGACGTGAAGATCTCTGCATCACTGCCTTTCATCCAGACATGCAGGTGATGCACCACTCCATTCCAGGAAGGGCATCCCCTCCGGGTCCCTCAAAGTTACTGCTGTGGGAATTAAAGAGAGGGCCTCTCCTCTCCTTGGAGAACAGCTGCTCCTACAATGTGGGGAACAGTGCTCTGCATCTTTAGTGACCTCACTCAGTTGCTATAGTGATGCACATTCTGTCACTGTCAATAGCAGCTCCATAAAAACCAAGAACTATACCTAACTTTAGAGATACACTCTCCATACATTCTATTCACTATTTAGAAAGAAAGCATTATGAAGTTGTAGTAGAAAAAAATTTTTTGTACAATCTGTTACATCGAAAGAGTAGAAATTTATCTGGGATTTTAATAAAATCTGTGGAGAGTAACAGATGGAGCTATTTTTTAGGAACAGTGCTTGTTGGCTTTTTAGAAACATAGTAAAGTCACTGCCAAGTAAAAGGGTTGTTTATGGTTTTGCTTTTGAAATGGAGGGAAAAGTCCTCCCCTATTATTCTGATATGTTTAAGGTTTAAATATTCTGATACACTGATATAAGTATTCAAAAATAAATAACAATTTTGGTCTATTTCATTCCTTAAATATGACTTTGAAAGAGATGACAGCCCTGACTGGTGGCACAGTGGATAGGTGCCGGCCTGTGAACCCAAAGGTAGCTGTTTCAATTCCCAGCCAGAGCACATAACCAGGTTGCAAGCCAGGTCTCCAGCCAGGTCCGTGAAAGGCAACCACACATTGATCTCTCTCTCCCTCTCTCCCTTTCCCTCTTTCTGAAAATAACCTAAAAAAAAAAAAAATTCAGTTGTATTTAAAAGAAAGAGATGACAAAACATCTTGAATCAGCCTGCCTCAAGCTGGTCTATGGACAGAGGTTGTAAGGACATTATGCAGAATTTTCCACAGGTCGGGCATTTGACCCACAGATGAGAAATTAGTCACAGGGGAACCCCACATTTGCTATTTTATCAATGGTGTTTGCATATGACACAGAGCTAGGACCATTTTCAAGCAGAAGGCTCAGTGCTATTGAATGTCCTTCCCCACCACATGCCCTTGGCCCCAACCCCTTGAGCCAAGGATACATGAAGGTCTGGGCCAGGGGTCTCCCTCCACAAAAATGCTTGGGCCCTGGCTCTCAAAACCCCTCTGAGGGCATTGAGAGCTGGGAACTGCTGCCTTTCTTCTCCCCTTCAGCCTGCTCCTGGCTCCCTGTGGGAGCCATGCAATCAATGTAAGCTGGACACTCAGTTCCCATGGGGCCCCATCCTAGGACAGTCTACAAAGCAGTGTTTATACATTCACAACAGGACTCTAACACACAGAAACTTTCACAACACAGGTGCTACTACTTGGTTTCCTCCAGTATTTGTTTAATGGACCCAAAACCACAAAACCGCACACAACATTTGCACAATTAATTACTTAACCACCCTGTGCCAAAGCCCCGTTTATCCAAAGGACCACAAAAGTTCAAAGTGTGGCATGAAGCATATATGTCTCACATAAAATTTCAGGTCCCCATTTCTAGCATCTCATGGCCATGTGCGCTGAATAATGTGGAAGTGGTAAGTAGGAGTAGTCTGCAGCTTCAAAAATTACACAGCACAGAAAAAATACACACACACACACACACACACACACACAACTCTAACATGATGTAGAAACAGGAGAACCCCAGAAGGGGTATTTATGAAGAGTTCTAAGATGATGAGAAGGCAACTCTTTCATCAACGGCAGGTAAGAGGTGTCTTAGACAAAGTGACAGCTAAATGATGCATGCTCTTTGCTGCTTAGATTTTGGTTGGATCAGATACTGGATGGCCACAGTCTGCATGCTATTTCTATAAAATACATTGTTAGGAGACAATAAGTTATCACAAAGTAACTTAAATGCTTCACACAACCCGTAAGTGACTCAGGGGAACAGAGGCATGCATTTTCAATGTTCCTTCCCCAGAGTTCTTGAGACACAAGGAAGGGAAGCCCCTGTGTGGCCTCCTCCCCCCATTCCCCTACTGCCAGGTGAGGGAACAGAGATGGTTCTAGAACGAGGGTTCCAGGGCCAGGTCAGACCCCTTCCTCTCCACAACAGAGACATCAGACTTTGCAGAGAGATCATCAGCTTGAGTGGTAGTGAGTAAAGGGCCTTTCCCCGAAGGACCTGCCCCTTTCAGAGGCAGGACAAAGTAGGAACTCTGAGGAAACATGTCCTCGGTGACTCCTGAAACTGGACACAGTTGGGTGACAGCTAAGGGGAGGCACAAGCAGCACCATGATGCCAGGACAGCCGGAGCAGGGGGCGGGGGGCTGCTGGAGGTAACAGCTTCCTCTTTCCTAAGTGGACAACTGGGCAAATGCCTTTAGTCTTTAAAACCAGGATACAACTGCCCAATAGGTTTCTAATGGGAAAGCACAGAAGAATAAAGACATTTTGTAGTCCTAAGGGCAGAGAAATCCTCAGTCACCAGATAGTCTCTGAGTAACCAGACACCCCCATGGTAGTCTGGACAATCCTAGCAATTTCAGCAGACACTGCTGAGCCTGTCCAGAGTGGCTGGGCAGGGGGTGGGGAGGCAGCGACAAGAGAAAGAAGATAGAGAAGGGGAAGGAGGCAGATTTAGGAGACTCAGGATAAACAAGTAGCTCAAAAGATCATGCTTCTCCCAAGTGTTTGCTCTGTGTGGACCCACCTGGATGCTTGTCAGGGCACATCCCGTAAACCTGTAAGTCCTAGAGTCTGAAGTGGGTCCTTGAGCTCTACAGAATTCACTCTGTACTTGGGTTAAATAGCCAACTGCTCATGGAATGGGAATGGGCCTGAGTGCTCTGAACAACTCACACTGAGAGTTAAAGTCACAGTGTTCAGTGAACAACCTTCCCACATGACAACTGACAGCTCCCCTCAGTCCTGTGGGACCAGCCAATGGGGCACAGGAATGCTGGGTCCTGGCTCCTCAGACCCACCTTTACAGGAACCCCTGCGCTCTCCTGTCCTCCTCAGGGGCGGTTTCACCTCCTCCAAGCCCAGGGTGGGAGGTCAGTGAATCCTCTGTTATCTTTTATATTTAATGTTGCTTGTGAGCTGTATTTATTAACAGATGCACCTGGTTTTGCCAATGAGATGAAATGACAGCAGCAGTTGATGCCTCTTACTCTACACCAGTCAAACTTAGGGGCCTCATGGAGATGTGACACTGAGAGCACATGCTGACAAGGACCTACGACCAAGTCACTGGTATGTAAACAACGAAGACAGATTTGATTCATTGGCCTTTTGTTAACAAAGAATTAATCCCACCCCTGACTACAGTATAAAGTGGAATTCACAACTGTGGAATCTGTGATAGGAAAATCATCGACACATTTCTTTCAATAACTAAAAATGCACTTTTAGAAAGCAGGACAGGCATCTGAACTCACAGGGTTTGAACACGAGTGGCACCCACTGTCCCACTGATGCCAGCTCTGTAGATCCATCTCCCAACTCTCCATCACCACAGAAGAGGGGACAAAGGCACATGCCCCACCTGGCTGGCGAGCCTGTCATGCATGATAAACACCATCAAAATGGCTTCCTAAAGTTTGGACACTTTTCTCTCCTTGTGCAGAAGTATAGCCCCTTGATCACCTAAGGAAAGTAAATTGATCTGGCCTGATTGCCTTTTCCCAAAAGTAGGTGTTCATAATACCCTATCTTGTGCACTAATAATGAGCACAAATAGGCAGTTTAAGCCTTAAAGATAATGCAACTGCTCTTTAGTTTCCTGTGGTCAGTTCCTTCTGCTGCTTAAGGATGGCTACTACTAAATTTTTCAAAATTCTTGATCCTCTGAGTTCTCTGTAACAACATTATCCAAAAAGAGCTATGGGCAAAAACTTCAAGATGTGCTACATAAATATTAGGGAACTGGGCTTATCTGACCACATCTAGCTTTTTAAAAAGCTCGATACTCTCCAACAGTGGAGCTGGTTTTTCTACTTTAGGTTTCTGTCTTGTCCTAAGGTTTCTCCCTGTGCTCCTGTGAGCTCTGTCCTTACACACAGTCCAGTGATCTCTGGCCCTTGGGCTGCAGCCCAGTGCGGGAAGGATCACCCAGTACTTACACCAGCAAACAGAAAAGGTTTACAGTGGTGAAAAGGGAGATGAATGAGGAGAAATTTTATTCTGTGCCTGAAAGTTATAAACATAGAGGACTCTGGCTTTGGAAATGGTGGGTTAAAAAAGGCCACCACGCAGTGGACTTTCCTGAAACACAGCAAGTGCTAGGCATCTCTAAGCAGGTCTTGCATACTCACAGCAGCCCTGTGAAGTGGGCACCATTAGTGACCCACTGTACGGATGAGCACACTGAGGCTCACAGTGTGCATGTGTGGAGCTGATGTTTGCATCTAGGTGGCTGGCTTAGAAGTCAATGCTCTTTGCTGCTCTCCAATCAGGCCTTCTAACAAAACATAAAATGGATTTTTAACATGAGAGGTTAATTTTCAGTGAACATGTCTTGCAGGAACTTTGCCTAAAGAGTGACTAAAACAGCCAAGTGCAGGAATCCATGTCATGTCCTAAATGGCCGAAGAAAGTCTCATCCATGTGGCAAAGGGAAGGCTGAAGAGATGAAACAAACAGCTGTCCCCAATATCTGAGGTGCCACCAGGTAAGAAAGAGCAGATATGTGTTCTGAGCAGCTTCAAAAGGAAAAGCAGAGATGGTCCAGGGAGCAAACTGAAGTGGTGTGTGAGACAGAACTCTTAAGGCATGCGTCTTGCATCTCATAAGATAGAGCAGGAGCACTGTGGACCAGCAGGTCTCTGAGCAGGTTTCTAATGTCGCTCAGGCGGAAGCCAAGACAGCAACACCAGGGGCTGAAGGCGGCCACCCTGTGGTCACAACTCTGGGCCCCAGGCAGTCTCACCCACATGGATCCCGAGTGACCTTTGCCACCTACAGGAAAAACACTTGGAGCCATGGCATTGGCCTTGTCTAGCTCCAGGTCCATAGGGAGGGAGTGCCTAATGGCAGTTATAAGATGGCATTTACACCATTCCAGAAATGTTGTCATTAAATCTTTTAAAATTATGCTTATTCTAAGAGTCTTCACAACGTCAGCCTTATAAATCACCCCAGGCCAGCAACAATTGAGAAAATTTCTTGATAATCATCCCAACGAATTCTGCTGTTTTTGCAGTTGCTGCCTTTTTCTTTCAATTCTGGCTCCTCCTACTCTCTGCAAGGGAACGAGGACTCTAGTTGGACGTGACAGGAAACACAGGGACACACACAATTTATAGATGCCAGAAGAACCCCAGAGCTGCGTCACACCCCCACCCAGGCTGACGGAAGGCAGCAGCCCTCCCTGACGACCTAAAGGGAGTGCCATGCCTTTCACGGGCTTGTGGCTTCTCAGTCCTTCCCTAGGCTTCTCAAGTTGCCCCCAGGACAGCGAGACAGGTGCACGGGGACAAGATGAGGGCGCTACACAGGAGAAAGGAATGTGAAATCCATGGGGCTGATTTAATTACATGCCTGATAGGGTTCCAGCATGTCGTCATTGTTATCAGACAGGGGCCTGGCTCAGTGTGAGTCTGCGAGGGGCAGCTGTAGTGTGTGGGTTTGTGGCTTGGTGTAGGAAAGATTTAACAACAGGAGACTATGAGGATACATTTACGAAAGCTGGTGACAGGGAAATAAGGAAGGAGTTAGCATAGAAGAAGCAACAGGACAGCGTAGGCTGGGCTGCCTTGGTTCACTGGGAAGTCAGAGAAAAGGGGGCTTTGGGGACAAGTTTGGGGGATCAGTCTGGGACAAGCTTGCCTTAGAGTTAGGTGACATGTGCTGTGAAAAAAGAAGTGGGGCAAGAAGAAAGGAATGGGAATAGCAGCGACTCCTCCCCAGAGGGAGAGCCCCCAGGCTGGGTTTTTTGTCTTGAGGTTTTTATCTTTTTACATTGCAGGACAGGATTTTAGGGGAGGTCTCAGGGGAGATTTCTGAAGAATATCATCCTTCTCCAGGCATGCCTCTTCAGGTTCATGGTGCCCAACCATTGGTCAGTGGCAGATTGGGGGGCATGTCTTTGGTCATTGCCATTGGTTCTGGTATTGGCCACTTGATTTTGCTGCTTTTCTGGGCCTGGACCTGAAATACAACTGAGGTCTAGATGTTGCCTCCAGGAGGAAAGATTCCCCTGGGGGTGAGGTCCTTGTTTTTCCAGTTTTGCCCCCTTCAGGCACTCGGGGCCTTCCACCCTGGCGCCTGTTTGCACCTGGCTGTGCATTACTCAGCCATTGTGTTCAGGTATCTGTTTCCCTGTTCCACTGGCCAAGGAATTTTCCTAGCTTCTCACTATCTGGTCTCATCATGACCCCCAGATATTTCCTGCATGGCCTGGAAAACCACACTGGATAGGTAACAGAGGTCAAATTGCACTCAAAACACCACTCCAGAGATGGACTGAAAACAGCCACTTCCATCTGACTGGCCCCTTTTGCTGCTGGGTCTGGAGTGTGCAGCTCAGACAGCACAAGAAAAAAGTGAGGGTCCCCTGCAGCTGAGCCCAGCTCAGTCTCTCACCCCTGCCCACGCTGCACATGCCTCGGGGGCTGGGGCCAGGATTGGAGCAGGTGAATTGCTGGGCTCTCCCTGGAAACTTTGCTCTGGAGGAATGTGAAATATACTCCATCTATAGCAGCAGTCCTAACCTTTTTGGCACCAGGGACTGGTTTCATGCAAGACAGTTTTTCCACATGCCAGGGGCTGGGGGTAGGGAGGTGGTTTGGGGATGATTCAAGTTTACCTCCTGTCGGGAGGCCTGGTTCCTAACAGGCCTGGACCGGTATAGGTCCATGGCCTAAAGGTTGGGGACCCCTGACCTATATAGCACTGATGAGAAGCAGACAGCCATCAGATGGCGGTCAGCGCAGGAAGGAACACACAGACAGGCCTTGCCAGCAAGAAGGGGCCTTTGCTTTAGGGAGCAGGACAGCACCGCAGGAAGGGAGTGGACAGGGCAAAGGGGACCTGGGGGTAGGGTCAGTGGCGAGGCCCTAGGCAGTGTTTATACCATGTTTCTCCTCTAGCGCCATAGCCTGCTATGTCACCTCTGTGGATTCACTTCTGTCTCATAAACTCGGAAGCTTACAGACCTGAGAACCCAAATCCAGCTAAGGAAACCCCACCAGGGATGTGAGTGACATGTCTTTTAAGGGGTGAAGGCTAGATGAAATCCAGCGCTTGTCCCCCAGGGGGAAGGACATGGAAGGAGGACTAGGCCTATGTCTCCAGCTCCACATGGGAGCCAGGGGCTGATGCTGCTCATACCCACTCCCTACCCGTGTTCCTGAGGCTGGAAGGACCCTGACTCCCCGCTCCATCCAGGTCCTTGAGGCCAGGGGACAGTCTCCTCTCTGTCCCCATGGGAAGCCTCTCCCAGTAAGAACCCAGAGCCACAAGGCTAACCTTTCCTGAGAGCATTACATGTCGGGTTCTCTGATGTCAGCAAGTTCATTAACTGTGTGACTTATATTCTCCCCTGATGCTGTCATGCATGATCAAGATTCTTTAATAATGAAAATGAAATGGGGAAGCAGGATAGCACATAAGGATGCAAGGAGCTATCCCCTCACTTTCTGATGTCTGCCCCACATGGACTCAGCTTAGATAATTAGAAACCCCTACAACCTCCTCCAAAATAACCTTCCATTTCTACTAAAACAAACCATAACCTTAAATCCATGTAGCCCTAAATAATAAAAATTAGAATCTCACTTCCCTGAGAGTAGTGCATTCTCACATCGCACATCATTTCTGCCACTTCAGCTCCTGTCCATGCATCTGTGGCTCCCAACTGGAAGGTCACAACCATCTGAAGAGGGTTTGATTCTGTTTCCCTGCTTTGCCTTAAATACATATTTCTGGGCTGTTACTCCTGAGATTCTCATTTAATGGGTCCTGGGCCCAAGTATTTGCTATTCTTCCAAAACAGCCCAGGTGAGTCTGACAGTCTGGCCCAGACCCAAAGTTCTTCACGACATCACACCTGCCACCTGCTATCTGGAAAACTGCTTCCACCTCCGGGCCATGACGCATTCTTTCCTCCTGGTGGTTCATCACGGTTTGCCTCCCTAGTTCTACAGAAAGCTCTCAAAGGAAAAGAATTATGATATTGCTTTGCATTCACACAAGAGGCAGTGCCATGCAAGGTGGACACCAAATAAATGTATTAATAAATACCCTGAAAAAATACCTACAACTTTGCTTCATTAGAAAGGAATAAATCCTCATTCATTCATTCATTCACTCAGCAATCACTCACGGACAGCCCTATGTGGGAGGTCTCTGTGATGCATTAGGGTTCAAAGGCAAAATGGCCAGCTTTTGGCCTCTGAGTGTTAAGTCTGCAAAAGGACAACTTTGTTTGGCATCTCCTAGCCCTGTGAAAAGGGAGGAGGTGGGGGCTTGCAGTGTGCCCAGCACTCTAGCAGAAATGGACGGGGCTGCGAGGATGAGCAACCCAAGCTGCAAGTTAATACAGATAAGGAGCCCATGTGGAGTAGGGCTGTTCCCCACACCATGGCCTAGTGAGTACCGGGAATGCCACCAACCAGGGACCATCACCTGAGTGCCTCTCAGAAGCTTCTGTGGAAATGCAGCTGTGGGCAGTGAGTCCACACTGTCGCTTTTCCCTCTATCTTTGGTCCCTTTATCTCCCACATTCTCCCAAGACCCCTTTCATGGTCTAACTTGAAAGCAATCATCCTTAAACCCAATGTTCTCCTTGTCTTAATTTTCATCATTTCCATCCTATTCTTTCCCCTTTAGAGCTCACTATAAGCATTTTTCCCAGTTGGGCATTACAAACACACTGTCCTCATTAAGATTCTGGAATATTTTTGTATCTGAAACCAGTTAATAAGTTACTGCTTAGGCCTGACCCACCCTGAATAAGCCACAAAGAGGTCGAGCTGAAGGGATCTGGAGCACAGGAAGCAAACACAACCTTAAGAACCCTGGGGCAAACAGGCCCAGAAGGTAAGGAAAGTGATTTACCAAAGCAGCTGAAGCGCCATAAAACAGGGTCCTGGAAGCCAGGAAGCAAGAGCAGTGGGAGCACGGGTGGAGCGGGACTGTCCCCAAAACCACCACCCAGTGAGCCCTGCAGAGAGGTGCGCACCCTGGGGAGCCAAGTGCACCCACAGCTGAGCTTCAGGACAAGCTCTTTCCAGCTCCCAGGCCACAACACCCTGCCACGCGCCCACTTCTAACAGACCTATTCTGCACCTTTATAACTCCCCTTCCAAAAACAGACTTTTCATCCTTTTATGCACCCATGCACATGATTTCCTATTATCTTCACTATTATGTTTATTTTCAATAGCCAATCTTTTTATTAGATATGCAAAATAATTAAACAAATCAACATAAACTGAAAATATGAATAAAACTGCACTAGCTCTTTGTGGTTGCTTTCATGAGCGGCACCCCACCCCCATCCTAGAAGTTTTCACATGCCCCACTCCCCTGGCTGCCCCCACATGACCCACAGCAGGGGGTGAGGAACTGAGGCCCCCAGCAACAGCCTCATGGGGGAAGGAACAAGGTGCATCCTGGACACACAATCCTGGACAGGGAACCTCTAGCCCCAGGCAAGCCTTCAGGTGAGTGCAGCCTGGCAGCATCCTGACCTCAAGGAGAGACCGACCCTAAGCCAGAACAGTCAGCAAAGCTGCCTCTGAAGCTGCAACCATAAAAACTGTACAATGATAAATATTCACTGATTTAGGCCACACAGTCTGGGGAACTTTGTCAGCAGCAGTAGAGAAGAACATACGACTGCTAGGCCTGCACGACCCCCTCTGCCTACCTCTTAGGTCCCACCAGGGCCAGCACTTGGCACTACCAAGTACTACCTTTGTGGTACACAAAGGCTGCCGAAGTCCTTTCCAGTGAATATTTTTCAAATGAGAAAATGCTCACAATGTAACATTAAGTGAAAAACAACAGTATGCAGAATAGGATCCTGGAAAGGGAGGTACACATAGGTGTGTGCCTATTGACAGGTATATTTGGGTGCCCCTCTACCAGGGTGGGGTTAGGCCCCCACACCCGCACTCCTGCCTCACAACAGAGGCTCTGCCTCCTCCCCATCATTTTTCCAGCACCAAGCAGAGAAAGCTGATAAAATTTCACTAAAACAAGCCTTGTCTATTGGCAACTTTGAAAAATGGTTATTCAATATGATTCTGGCATTTTTATCAGGAAGCTTACAATTAAATGGGTCCTTTGTTCAGCCTGCAGTACTTCTCAATGTTTGGTGGAAAAGTCGACGAAATTCCCAGTGGGTTCAGGCCAAGATACTTGAAACCACTGGAACTCTGACAGGAGGCACCAAACTCCAGACATTGTGGAGTAATTAACAGTGATTCTGTTTTGACACTTGCCTTTTGTATTTAGATGAAAATACGAAACAAGATGCAAGAGTAGCTCACATTCTATTTCAGTTCTCTGCATTTCTGTAGTAACCAGGCCTCTTCCCGCCCATTTCACAGCCAACTGTTAAAACAGGCCAGCTGCAAGTGCCAAAATCGAGTCCATGTTACGACATGAGGGATGGGGGATGGAGAGAGACTTGGGGTGGTGGGGGGAGGGTTGACGTACAGGGTACAGAGAGAGGAGGGGGGTGGGACAGAAAGAGATAAAGCCACACACAGAAAGAGAAAACAGAGAAAATCCTAGGTGTGGGTAGAGTAGGGTGCTCCCCAGTGACACTGATATCCCCACTCCACTATGGCAACTGACAGGTGGCATCATAGCACAGCTGTATAACTACATTAACATATGACAGTTAACATAATAAAAATGCTTAGAGAGCCCTGGCTGGTGTGGCTCAGTGGACTGAGCACCAGCCTGAGAACCCAAGGGTCACTAGTTGGATTCCCAGCCGGGGCACATACCCAGGTTGCAAGCCAGGTCTCCAGCCAGGTTCCCAGCTGGAGGCAGGTGAAAGGCAACCATACATTGATGTTTCTCTCCATTTCTCCCTCCCTCCCTGCCCTTCTCTCTAAAAATAATAAATAAACTCTTTAAAGGAAAAAAAAAGAAAAATTCCTAAGTGTCCATTTTCCTCAATCCCTAGATAATGAATGTTTAAAAAATAATAATAATCAAAGATTTTTAAAAATGCTTAGAGAAAGGCCATGAAGTGCTGAGTGTTTTCCTATTAGGGTGGTTTCCTTGTGTTGTTTTCTATTAGTCGTAAAGGCCATGCACTTTATTGTCAGACACAGTTACCAAAATATTAAAGTAAATAAAAAAAGAGGTCGCATTTGAGAACTTAGTGCAGCCTCCATGGCAGTCCCTGTGCTTGCGTAGCTGTAGAGATGCCTTTCCCTCGTTACCTTGATAAACAAACAGGTGCAGAGGAGTTCCCAAAAGCCTGCACCCTTGGCTTATTCTTCACTTGCACGGAGGAGACCTCAGCATACATAATTTAACCAATTACACTTTTCAGAATTTCAGATAATCAACTCCAAATCTAAAAACTCCAATTATCGGGGGAGGGGGGAGGCAGAGGCAAAGAAGGGGAGCAGCTTAGACAAGAACCTAGTATAAAGGAACCATGGACATGGACAACAGGTGGGATTGACTTTGGGGGGAAAGGGTGGGTGGGGAGGGGGACAGAGGGGAGCAAAAAAGGGATGGATGTAATACAACAACAATAAAATTAAAAGAAAAACAAAAACAAAACAAAAAAACTCCAATTATCCAGAAATAGATAAAAGATACAATTATATGACCGTAAACTACCAAATTAAATGCTGTACTGATTTGTATGAGCTTTTACTATTGCAGGTGTTATTTAATTTCTAGACTCCAGTTTTTCTCCAAGGAGACCTTAGACCTCTCTGCCATGCTGCCAGGGCGGGCGGTGAAGCATGACAGCAGCTGGGCCTACAGAGAGCTCCAGGTGGGGACCATGCAGCCAAGTGACAGTAAGAGAAGAGGGAACACTGTATTCTGATCCAGGTCTTCAGGCCATTATATCTGTCAACAGATACAAGTGAAATAGGAATTGTTTTGGAAGCTATAAACCACACCAAGGAATCTTTCTCGCTTTCTTGACGCAAGACACCATCATTAGTGACCTGTCATTCATCTGTCTGCAGCCACCCACCATGGCCGGACTAACCAGCACAACAGTTTCCACCCCAAACTATGAAGATGCTCACTCAAGTGTGAAGCACTGACCCGGACTTGCCTGAACTGGGGACTATTGGCATATTCCAAAGTAAAGATCTGAAGATACAAAATGTCTGCATGTAAATTACAGCCTTTGTCACAGCTGGATGACAATGGGAAGGGACAAATGCTAATTTCCTGAAATGAGTTCCTCAGTATTTTGATCAAGAGAATCTCATTGTCCAGCTATTTAGAAAACTGGAATAAACTACTACTGTTTTGTGAAATGACCCTTACGTGAACTTTAAAAAAAAAAAATCTTACCCAACAACATGCTTATTAATTTTAGAGAGGGAAAGAGGCAGGTAGAGAAATATCAATGTGAGAGAAACATCCATTGGTTGGTTGCCTCTTCCACATGCCCTGATCAGGGATGGAAACCATAACTTTTTGGTTTATGGGATGACACTCCGGCCAATTGAGCAACACCAACCAGGGCATGAAGTTTTTATTTAGATTTAATTTCAACAAGTTCTCAGGGTATGCCTTGGGTTTTTACAAAAATGTTTTCAGTATTTCTTCTAGATACCCTTTACAGGGAGTCCCTAAGGCAATATTTTCCTACAAAACATAGTTTGTCCCCATCTTCCTATCAATTACATTATCCCAAAAGTGAGTAATCCTCACACATAATGCAACACATGCAAAACACAGTAAGCCACACACATGCATTTAGAAACCCTCAATTCCTAATCGGGCATGATCGCAAGCCAACAAAATTGGTACAGCCTAACCCAAACAAAGCCTGAGCTCACACAGGAGTTCTAGAAAACTATGTAATTTCTTTTCTTAAAATAAGCATGTCACTCATTAACTCATTTGTAAGTATTTACTAGACACCCATGAATCTGGCAATGTGTACAGGGCAGAGAGGCCCGCTCTAAGGGTGGAAGGAAGGAATGGAATGGGGAGAAGATATGAAGCAGACAGTGAGAGACCAGCACTGACACCTGCTAGGAGCCAAGGTATGTTATGTCCTGGGAGAGACCACCGTAGGTTAAACAGTCCAAGAACGAGGCTGGCACGAGTCTGGCCTGGGCTTGAGGCTAGCACACTGCTGTTAACCTGTCACTGGACCATCACAGGACTCTGTGTCACTGGTTAAGGAGAGGTCAGTTTTCTTCAACACGAGTCCAATATCTGAAAGTGTGTTTCTGATAAGGTCTGTATAAATTAATGTTTCAGAAGTCAATGTTTTCAGAAGTTGATGTTCTATCAGATACTTCTCTGTATGACAAGAAATGTAATATTTACGGACAAAGGGTGCAGTCTATAGAGAGCATTTCAGAATAAAGAACTCCACTGACACCCAAAGGCAGGACCCTAAATTTATCTGTTTCTGGTAAATATTATTTTTTAAACTTAATTGAGGCAACACTAGAGCAAAATAATGAAAAATGGCAGTCCACTTAGCCAGTGAACAACAGTTCAGGCTCTTGTCAATGATGTAATGGGAAGAATCTTCGAGAAATAGACAGAAGCCAGCTCTGTGACCCTAAAGAACTAACTTATCTTTCCTCAATTTCCCTTTTAAAAAAGGAGGGCAAAGTAGTGGGACAAGACCAGTGACTTCCAACAAAGCCTGAAAGAGACTTTCAAGATTTTGCAAGTTTAATTGAAATTGTATATTTGCATCTCTGCAACCATATGAGTTAATGAAAAGTGAAGTTTCTCCTTTATTTAAAACTATATCCATTTGGTGTGGCAGCACTGGTGACATTTCATGCTGATCAGAAGCTCTGAGGCAGGTGTGTGTCTTAGATGAATGATTTTAATAATGAGAGAAATGCCTGGGCCTCTTGGCATCATCTTGTGGTGATGTGTAATGGGAAAACAGAAGGGCCGAGAATGTCTGGTTTTAATGCGGGATCGTCAGAGGAGAGGTCAGGGAAAGGTAGCAATAAACTAAAAGCAAGTATTGCGTTTCCTGCTTTAAACTAATTGGCATCAGAGTAGAGTAGACAATACCACCGCAAAACACAACTGTAGGAGTTCAGGACACGCCACCCCAAGACACAACTCTAAGAGTACTAGACATACTACCCCAAAATGTGCCATTTTGGTGTATTGATTATTTTGAGTTGAAAGGCATCTGAAAAACAGCAGATGCAGGGAGAGGCTTCCTCTGAATGAACTACCCTCTCTGCCTAAGCACAGGTCTTCCACAAGGAACTCATGTGTTAATCCCCTCCCAGAAGTTTCACCCACCAGGACGACCAATTACCGTCACAGGACAGGAGGCTAGTTGTGGACACGACATACTGTCATAGATGATCACGCTTCCTATCAATCCTACTAAGGGCCCAGCCATCCTTGCTAAATCACTCACTGACTTTCCCCTGTGAGACCTGAAGACCTCCCTTCCCACATAGGGTGGAATTTAAGCCTGAGTTCTAAACCCCACAAGAAGTTGGTCATCTGCCTTTGGGCATCTCCCATGAGCACAGGAGGCACATGTGTTAATAAGCTTCTCTTTGTTTTGCTCTTGTTAATCTGTCTTTTATTATAGGGTCTCAGCCAAGATCTCAGATGGGTTGAGGTAAAATTACTGTTCTTCCCCTACAGTGTCAGCCACAAAAAATTTTTTTTAATTCAAAAAGGAACATATTATCCCAAAACAAGTGCGCCTGTCCCACAGCCCCAGATTCTCCAGCCCTCCAACAAGCCAGGGTAATGGTAACGTTCTTCATGTTACCAACAACAACAAACCCTACACTAGCTCCTGAGCGTGTTCCAGTAGCAGGGGAAGCTGAGATTTCTCTTCGCAGTTTGGGGAAAGTTCTACCTGGAAACACCCAAGACCAAAGTGAACGCTGCTTGTGAAGAGATGCCACAGGCCTCCCTCCCACGCCCCCGCACCTCCTGCATTCCCACCTTCCTCAGGTGAACATGTGTGGCAACAGTCCCCGCCGGGGTCAGGATCCAGGCAGCCCATGTGGAACTTGGTCCACACCAGGGGAAATATCCACTCATTCAACCGAATAGCCTATTAAGCTGAGACACAGATGACTTGAGACTGCCATTTCTGCCCTTGGCGAAATCCCCCACCCCATTCTCAATCTCTCCTGGTCTGGCCCAGCACCCAGCCCTGCCGCTGAGCCTAATGAAGTTTCCCTGGGAATCAAGACGACCGTGATTTTAGAAGCTGGCAGTTACAAACAAAAGGTGCCATAGAAATTGACTGGTTACTGAGCACCTGCTGTATACATAGCACAGGCCTGGGCTTCCTAGAGCCTACCATCTATGGTAAAAGGACACACAGGCCCAACAGAAGGACGGCCACAGAGGGAACTAAGATGGAGCAGAATTCAGGGAAGGCAGAAATGACTGGAGGATAAAGTCAACAAGTGATTCAGTGGCTGTAACTGGAAACAAACAAACAAAAAACCCAGGTGACATCTGAGCCCTGTGAACACTGCTCTTTAAAGGAGAATACCTCACTGTTAATTAAGAGTCAATCAAGATTGAAGTTCTCGAACCACTTGACATATCAGCATGCAGGCTTCTCCGATGTCCTATTCCCTGCCAGTAAACCCTTGGGTCAGTCTTACTGAAGGTGTCCCATTGTTTTCTTGGAAATGCCATTGGTTCTCAGGCTGGCTTCAAAGCGCACTTTTCCCCTCTGCTGTAAACTCAATAATTAACATGCTTGAAAACCCACTGACTTGAAAAGTGATCACTTAATTTAAGAAAATATTAATAATCACATGGTGCCATCAACAACAACAAATCACTTTTTAATGTTTTTTTAACATGTGTTCTTTTCCTTGGAGGTGAGCAGCCTCACAATGGATAGAAGGCAATTATTCCACAAATAGGACTGATGGTCAGCTCTAGCCAGGAAGCACCCCACACACATACATACACACAGCTGTCTGCTGGTAGAGCTGCACCTGGGAGGGCTTCTCTTTTCAAAAATGTCAATAACACAGCTCCCAAACTCATTCAACATCAATGAATACTTGTCAGGCTGTGTTGTCTCATTTCTTCTTTGCTCCTCCCAAAGTTTATTCCTCTGACAATAGCAATGGGAGTCCCCGGTACATGCAAGGTGAGTCAGTGGTCCAGCATCTACTTTCCAGCTCCCGGGCTCCAGCACCCAGGGTGAAGCTCAGCTCCCACCAACATCCCTGGACTTAAACCAGGCTGGAAGGCCACCGCCCCAGTCTTGTGGCCACAACACCTGGCTTCGGTCCCTTCTACAGACTATCTGTAGGGAAGAGGGACTCGTGTTCCAGGTATAAGGAAAGGCTCCCCCAAGATGGGCCCCTAACCACAGTGGAAGCAAGCACCTCTGAAGTGAATAAACACTCTCCTCCTCAGAGGCCATCTACTTCGTTCTAGTCTGGATGGCACCAAAACTATCTGCACAATATCCCCAAGGTGGCTACATCCCGCTCCGCTGCCCATGACCTTAGGCACCAGTGGCGCGCCTTGCTGCCACGCGCAGACCTGCTCAGCTGTCTGGTCTTCTGCTTTTTCCAAGGGCTGCTTTTAATGGATTATGGATGGAGGAACCAGGTCATCAAGAATGCTATCATTCTAAAATAATCAATAAGCTGAAAGTATGTTCAGAAGGACATCTCTTTAATGAAAATGCATAAGTTTTAAGGCATGAAATCTGCTACATCTTTTTTTTTTTTTTTAATTTTATTGTTGTTGTATTACATCCATCCCCTTTTTGCTCCCCTCTGTCCCCCC